>VMKM01001592.1:0-128308 GCA_008360985.2 Macquaria ambigua | reverse complement strand
GTAGAAAAGACCGTGTGTTTTCTTACACATCATTAGGCTGCAGCATGATACATCAGGGAACCAACTCTTTCAAATGACAGTTTCCTCACAAGCTACCAACTCCTGTATTAAAGACACATCATGACATTTTGAATAGTACTCCGTTACTTTTTCTTTGCCAGACAGAAGTTTAAAAAAAAAAAAAAAGTCCATGTCAGTGGAGGAAAATGCAGTGAAAATACGAGGAGTAAAAGAGCTGAAGAGATATATCGAGACAGAGAAGGAAAAGGAGCAGAGAGAGTGATTCTCTCTTTGCTTCTGAAGGACAGAGGAAGAGTTGCAGACACTGCACTTCCAATCAGATAGGAAAAGACCCAGTCATCAAGGTTTAGACTGAATGTATGTGTGTGTATGTATGTGTGTATGTATATGGAAAGAAAAGTGTGCACCACTGGGTGTGTGAGTACAGTATGTGTGTGTATGAGGGGCTGCGCTGTGGCTGCATATGTAGGATGTGTCATTCTGCTCCTATATAGATGATTTACTGTGTGTGTAAGTGTGTGAGACAGAAGCTGTCAAATCAGTGCTGACACACAGCAAGTATATTTTGAATAATTTATGAATATGTAAGATCAGTTCTGCAAATTGATGGGTTCTGCAGTTAAATTAGAGAAGAAACTGGGAGTGTCAGGGCACGTTGAACTCTGAGATGCTGTCAAAGTCATGAGAAACCTACTTCAGTTATTTTACACGGCTGTTCATGCCCTCTCATATGCTTAAAATGCATTCAGAATATTAAGCAGTAGATGAACTAATCATGTCAGATATCAGGTTAAAGTATGTGTCGTCATTACTAGAGATCATCAGAGCTGCAGGTATAAACAGGAAACAGTATGCTAAAGCAGTTGAAAAAGACTCTATCCTCGTATATTTCTCAAGAGGTTTGACATGACTTTCTATATTCACATCTTGAAGGTGTGTGTTCCGCTCTGTTCTGAAAATAAAAAAAAAAAAGGTGGATTTGCCTTCTTCTACATTCCTAACAATCACACAGTAAGATACAGCCCAGTCTTATCTAAGCAAATGAGCAAAGTGTTAAGCAAGTACACACAGCACAGGCAGCGTGGCTAAAGTTAGCACAGTCATCTTAATCAAAATGGTATTATACCAGATGTTCCTGAATAATGATAGCAGGTTTTCAACGAGTAAACATCCTCAATCACCATTTTCAAATATTCTCCACAGTATTTTAAAAAAGTTTCAGAGCTGTTGAGCAGTGAGATGGAGATGTTTGGCTGAGGCTGAGCATGTGTGTGTGTGTGTGTGTGTGTGTGTGTGTGTGCATAATTTAACCATCTCAATAGCAGACTGGATGAAGCAGAGCTGAACGGTGCCAAATTCTATGGCACAGCCCGTGGGACGAGCTCTCTTCACACACACACACACACACACACATAAAGGACACATTGCCATATGGGATGTTGATCCAACTTAAACATCCATCTTGACTGACACCTCGTCCCTTGTGTGTGTGTGTGTGTGTGTGTGTGTGTGTGTGTGCCTGTTGAGAGCAGGAGGAGGGAAACTAAGAGGAGGCAGATTGAAATGGAGGGCTGAGGACAGAGAGAGAGAGTTGGGTATTAAGGGGATGGTAGGTCTAAGGTCATAATATGAGAAGTTTAGGTTTTAAAAACTCTTTTACTTTGGGAGCGCCTCATTTACTCCCCCGCTGCACACCAGGTGGATGGGAGGACATTTGGGAACAAACCCACTGGTTCCAGGTGGTGGGAGGGAGAACACAATCAAGTGCATCTTAAATAACGTACAGTTGCAGCACATTAGAATGAAGTGTATATTCAGGAAGTTTAAAGCAGCAAAAACCTTTTTACCTTCTGTACTTCAGCATATGTTTAAATGCATGTTTCTGCATATAGGAAATATAAGAAATTCCTTAAGAATATATGTTTGAGAATGTAAATAATAGCTGTGCAATGCCAGCCAGTTTTCACTTTCCTCGTTTTGGCTGACCATGGTATAACAGATACGATGACTGATGATGCTGTTCCACAATCAAATGTCAAAATAAACATTTTCTACATTATATCTGGTTAAATGAACATTATTCACTGAACTGCGTTGGTCTTTGCGTATGACTGCTCATACACACAGCTCAAATTGGAAAAAGATTGCAGCTTTTCTGAAGGTGCAAAATGCGTCCTGAATTATGTGCCTAAATCAATTTGTAAATAAACTTAACACAAAAAGTAGGGCATGCAGCTGCTGAATTATCGGTCCAAAAAGGCTAGTAGCCTATTGTTTTTGCTGAGTATTTTTTTTTCATCCTTTCTTCCTTCTTTGTTTCTTCTCACTAAAGTTGTCCGCCTACTAAAACTCAGAGGTTTGCACAGCCTTTCAGCTTGGTCCCAAACAATGTATACAAAAAAGAAATGGGTCAGTTGTCTTGATGGTGGCTCTATGATAACCTGCTAAAGAGTGAAATATTAAAAGTTCTTAAAAAACTTTTTAACTCTAAGGTTTGTTCAGATTTGATTAAAATGCATATTGTAGAGCACCTTGACAAGATGAATTGTAAGGGTATCTTTTATGAGATGTGAACAAACATGAATTTTTGATTGTTGTGTGTCTTTGAAAGACCACTGGTCCAAGCAAATGACCCTGCAGAAGGTAAGGTAGTGTGGCCGAGTGGTCTAAGGCGCTGGATTTAGGCTCCAGTCTCTGTGGAGGCGTGGGTTCAAATCCCACCACTGCCATCTTTAGCTTCAGGTACTTGGAATATCTGGCAGGAAACTGGGATAATTTGACTGAACAAATGTCATTCAAAATCGTAATTAAATGGCTGTGAACTTAAAGGTATTTGATTACTGATTTTCACTGTGCTCCTCCATCAGCATTTTCATAATGAAAGCACAAGATACAAGGTAAGCTTTCAGATACAAACATTTCCACTTTGCTTCCCAGTAGATTTACCTAGGATGAGAGTTTGCCAGTTTCTTGCAAGTCCACTAGACTAGCGTATACTCCCAAGGTACTAGTAAATAATTTGTTTGAAATCACAAATTTTCACTAGTAATAAGAACAGAAGGAGCAGAGTGGCGCAGCGGAAGCGTGCTGGGCCCATAACCCAGAGGTCGATGGATCGAAACCATCCTCTGCTAACGAAAAAATATGCTCCATGCCCACAAGGAACCCAAGTGAGATGTCTCCTCCATTTGCTATAGAGGACACTGTAGCTATGTAGCCAGCAGCTGATAGTATAGTCTCATCCCACTGCTGCCAATCAGACGTCTGTTCGTGTTTAGGTAAACTTGTCATTGCCATACCTTGGCAAAGGCAAAAGTGATTGCACTGTGCCTTTGGGGGCTTTCATATGTATTAGAATCGGTTGATGATTGGCGCTGCAAACTCTTTGACCAAAAGCTGAGTAGCAACATGTTTCTGTGATCATGAACTGGATATCAGTGGTGACCAAAGGCGAATATGAAAGTTTCATGATTTGGAAATACTTCTCATCAAAGCAGAAAAAAGTACAGACAATCGTAGAGACAATTCTAAAGGCATAGATGTAATTTTACATTTTATATTTACAAGGGTCTACAGTCCTGCTAGCAGCTCTGTGAGACTGTAGGCACAGTGGTCCTTTGAGCTAAATGCTAATGTCAGAATGTTGACATGCTCACAGTGGAAATGCTAACTAGTGATGTTCAGCAGGTATAATGTTTGTCATGTTCACCATCTTAGTTAAGCATGTTAGCATGCTAAAATTTGCAAATTAGTACTAAACACAAAGTACAGCTGAGGCTGATGGGAATATCATTCGTTTTGGTCTTAAACCAAAGTATTGATTAAATTAAAATTTTGAGATGATGATGGCGCTAAATGAAAAGTTAAGGGATCACCAAAGTTATTACAATTCATCCCGTGGGGAACATAAATGTCTGTACAAGACTATGAAATGAATTAATAAACAAGCAAACATACATAACCTTAGGAATATGGCATACATACAGTACAAGATCCAAGTCAAATCTTTTTGAATGAATTAGGTTTTAACCAACTTGATTACATTTTTCACATGAAAATTTGCAAATCAGGTCTCTTAAACAGGTCTTGATAAACTGTATGAAAAGCAGAATTCAGAGGTGCTGTACTGCATGTACAGAGGAATATCTGGTGTGCTGTCTGAATATTTTGCAATGTGACACTGTCTTTAAACCTTTCGTACTTTTAAATATCCAATTTACACTGGTCTGTTTAAATGGCTTACTTTTGGATTCACTTGATTGCACTACAAACTAAAAAATTCACATCTTTTATCTCTCCAAACTGACTGCATCCCGAGAGCTTTTGGTATGCGGCCCACAAATATTTCGGAAAATGATACGCCACTTGTAGTTTAAGTGTTTGAGTTTTTTTGGAACAAAGAGCCCTGAAGCATGTTTTAGTTGAAAGGAGCTGTTAATCCCCAAGTTGCCTAGTTAGATCAGGGATAAAATCAAGACGCACTTGTCTTTAGAAAATATCTTCCCTCACAAAATATCAATAAACCATCTCATAGTTCAGCAACAGAGCAACAAGATATAATCGGACAGCTGAGATTACTATCATACACACTCTCCCCTACGGCTACAACATAATACAGAGATGATAAAACTAATCTAAAACAGGAGAGGAGAGACGACAGGGGGGAGGAGGGGAGTCTGTGGAGGAGAGAATAGGAGGGAAAATAAAGAAAAAAAAGAAGGAAAGAAGGCCAGGAAAACAAGAACAAAATAGGAGGGAAATCAGGAAGAGGAGCAAGAAGAAGAAAATAAATGAACAGAGATGAGGAAGAGAAGAGAAGAGAAGAGAAAACCAAAAAATGAACCAGAGGAAAGAGAGGAGTTCCCTTTTACACTCTTAATTGGTTTACCAGGAGCAGAAAATCTACTCAGTCCCATGAAAAGCTAGGGGCTGATGACAACCTTGTACATCCAAAAAGTCCCCTCTTTTTATTGATATCCATGTACTGCACACACACACGCACACACACACGCATTTGAGGAAGGCGCTATAGCTTCAAACCACAACTTGTTGCCAAAGGAGCAAATGTAACTTAATTTGGGACGCTATACCAAGTAAACACCTGTACACAGTATACACACGTGCACACGGCAGAATCATGCATGCACTCACACACATATGCAAGTGTGGATACAAAGGTGCACGTGTGCATATGTGCAAAAACATACATACTCCCTCCCTCCCTCGCTCCTGTGTGCAGATGAAATATGCATGTGCGAGCTGTAACTGGAGAAGGAACACTGCTTAGTGAGCACTCCACTCACCCTACACACACACACACACACACACAGAATCCTCAGGTCCACTAAATCCTCCCTTGTCAGCAGGCTTTGCTTTGATCAGGTAAATAGGTCAGCTGAGGATATGTCATGAACGAGTGTGTGCTCTGTGTCTTTGTTTGTATGCAGGGCCAAAACTGAGTTATTTAAAGGATTGCAGCCACTGGGAATGTCTAATATTTTACTGCATACTTGCTGCATTACTGCTGCAGTGGTGCTCAACCTCTATAAGGAACACAGTTTTGATTGCATCCTGTTGCTCTCACAAGAAAGCACAGCAAAAGGCCTGGCATGTTCCAAAATGTCAAGCTTGTGTGTTCTAGTTCAACATTGTTTATCACAGTGCTTGAAGTGGGAAACGGTAAGCGTCAGTGCTTCCCATTATCAGTAAATCATTAAGTATTCGATTTTCATCTTCTACAGTGAATGAAAGACACTAAAAGATATTACTGATGTTATTAACACATTTTCTATGCAACATTTTCTTGATTGATCAACAGTTGGGACATTTATCTTGACCAATGTTACTATTGATGTTGTAGTTTAGCTTCAGTAGCGGTCAAAGTAGCCGCTGCTAGGAGTAGAGCTAACGTTAGCTACTTAAGCTGCTCCTGGTCTGCATTTACTACTGTTTAGCTTTACCGTTTAGTTTAACTCTCACTATTCTCTTTGTGTTGCCCTATTGGAGCTAGATCAACAGAAGTGTAACGTTACTAATGTTAAATGCTGGACACTACTAGCTGCCAACACAAAACGAGACTATAAGTCATGCAGCCATGCTAGCGGCTCAGTGAGGCTGAACTTAGGCACAGTGTTTGTCTTTCATCTAAATGCTGAAGTCAGCATGTTCACAATGCTAATGCTAACATGCTGATGTTTAGCAGGTATAATTTTTATCATGATCGTGTTGCGTGTACAGCTTAGACTGTTGGGAATATCACTAAACATCTAAATATATAAATTTGTGAAAGGATGTGGGTAGAGGTGAGGTAGCAGTGTGTTTCATTTTCTAAAGTGCATCAAGACAGGCCTCGTCATCTTCATCATGTGAGAAAATGAAAACATGTAGCAGCTGTGAAGCTAACCTGAAATGAAATACAGATAAATTTGGATCGCTAAAATTTGGACTGTAGAATGAAATATATTATCAAGGGAAGAATAGTCATCCAACATTAAAATGAACACTTCTCAAGCTAGATTATTATGAATGATTAGTTTGGTCTTTGCAAAGGGTGTCACTCAGATTTCACTAGTTGATTCACAGTTATAATTAATTTCTTCTCTTTTTCTCTTTGGTGTATATCTCTTTTTGTCCAGTAAAAAGGGTGAGGGAGAAACAATATCAAATCATTAAATTCTCCCTCTCTTTCTTTCTTTCTTTCTTCTCGCCATCTCGTATTGTTTTGCTCTCATTTTCTCTTACTGGCATTGGCTCTGTGTTGACCTTATTGCCATCATTAATTGTAGCCATGTCTGTGATTGTCTGTGTATGTGCACATGCACGTGCGTATCACTGTCCCGGCAGTCAGCTTGTATCACTGCTGGAAACCAAGTTACAGTAGCCAATTAGAGGCCACACACAATTGTACGCCCCGCACACACACACACACACACACACACACACACACACACACACACAGACACACACACACATATTTGTCTAGTGGGCTACGTAGCTAATGTCTGCCCAATATGTGACCATCAAAACAATATTTTTCATTCAACAATCTCTTGCAGCATTTAGACATAAAGTAGCTATTCTGTTCTTTATCCACAGTGGCTGTATTTCTATCTGTTTGTCTGTCTGTCTGTCTGTCTGTCTGTCTGTCTATCATTCTTGATTTCTCAGACTGTGAGGAACCAATTACCGGCCAGGGGTGTCTAAGCTTCTTCCTTCCTGTCTCCTGCTGGTTGGCTGAGAGCTGACCAATCAAAGGTCCCTTGGGGGGCAAAAAGCTGACCTGAGGAAATGTCATCTCGCTGAGTGAAGATGTCTCTGCTGATTAATTTAACGTGCATACAGCAAGTCCTAAAGATACGTCTTCTAGTTCAGAGCTCTTGGTTTATGTGTCATAATATGGCCTTCGGTACCCTGACTGTTGCAAAGATAAAAAGTCAGCGCTAAAGATAAAGAGGACAATTGTGCCACAATCAAAGTAGAGATGTGTTTTTGTCTTTTTCTCCCAAAGCAGTGTATTGAGGTGACGTTTCATTCAGGACAAGGTGACATGAAACTACTACCAATCCTTTTTCAACACACTGCCAACTTGATCAGAAATGTTATTTGCCAAAAAGCTAATGTATTCCTTTGAGGTGTGCTGCATCACCAATCCATCATACTCTTTCTGGAAGCAAACTGTTTTGGGGATTAGTAGGGGAGTGAAAAAGGTTTACTTAAGCTGAACTAGGCTTTGCTCCAGACTTATGATGGAGAGTGGTTTTGTTTGTCCAAATCAAATTCTAATTTGCTAAGATGCATTTTCCTTACACAGTAATGGATGAATCAATATAATTTAGTCACAATAGAATCAAAGGCTTTTTATTTGATCAAGTAACTTTCAAAATCAAGAAAGAGGTTTGTAGTGACTAACCAACAGAGAGTTTTATCAGCCAACTCTGCAGTTCCCCTCAGCGCTGCGCAGCGTTTTAGTGTCTTTTAGCTAAGGGTAAATTTACTGTTTTGGTTCACTCTCACCGCTCTCATCAACCTATTTTCCAGTCACAGCAGGAAGCTGTTTTCAGTGAAGAGGCTCTCATAAACCCACTGTACACCACCTGCCCAGCACCAAAGCAGGAGACAGACAAAGTTAGCGACTAGCAGGTGAACGTAGTGGAACATTTAGCAGCTAAAGAGGCAGATATTTTCCTCAGGAGTTGGTGGAGGCCAAAACAGAGCTAAAAGGAGAGTGAATATTAGACTTACAATTGTCAGGTGACCAGAAACACGCCTCTAAATAAAATGCTACGGTTGCACCAGCTGGATGTGTAAATAGGCAACTGCTTGCTAGCATGTTCGCTATACTAACTTCTGCTGCCCCTAAGTGGCCAAAAAAATCAATTAATACTGCTTTAAATCACTGTTTAATTGTGACTCTGTAATAAAATATAAAACTGTCTAAACACCACTGAGGAAAAGCTTTGTCCTGAATTCCCTGAATGCTTTAGCAACCCCCATCCCCACCAGACACTCACTACAACACATTTTTACTCACCTCTTGCTAATATTTGGAGCTACATTGTGAAATCACCATGTACAGCTCTGCTTTATGTCTGCAACAAGGAGAATTTCTGATTTCTACAATAGCTACATGTGTATGTCACCATACCAATGTCACCACAGGATCCTCTCTGTAGTTTTCTGTGGCTGAAACCCTTTCTGTGTCCACGTACATTTTTTCATATGCAAGAAGGAAGCGTAACTAACGGAGTGAAAACTCCCATCCAAGTTCATTTCAGAGCCCTGCTGCTGTAAAAAGGTGGATTTCAACAGTAGCTACATTTGTATGTTAAAGTACTTGGCGTGTAGTCACAAAAGCATCTCTCTCTGAGTGTCTGTGCCCTAAACCCCCTCTGTGTATCCGTGCACTTTCATGTTATACCACAACAAAGCCTGACTAACCAAGTGAAAAGTTCAATTTGGGCTCGATCCAGAGCCTGTTCCCTGTAAAGACTGGGCCTTCCACAGCAGTTCCATGTTCATGAGTGTCTCACAGATACTGTAACCTCACAGAGATGTTCGCTCCCAGCGTCTCTAGCCAAACCCTGCAGTCCTCTGTAGCATTGGGAGTGATCTGACTGGGTTTGAATACAGGGATGTTCACACGGATACTGAGGCCTGAGGCCAAACTGAGTAGGATGCATCAAGAGTTGCTTCCTCCCAACTGCACACAGAGGGCAACTTTGAAATACAAAACATGCTCTCCTACATCTCGCTTACTCTTTCTGTATCTAGTTTTCTTAGACCTATCTCTTCCTGTCTTAATCTGTACATCTGTATCTTCTTTATGTGCGTCGGTGCATCTGTCTTTCTTTAAATACTCCTCTCTCTAAACTGCCCCCCCAACCCCACCCGCAACCTGAACAAGACGGAGACAAGGGTTTGAAACAGAAGAAAAAGTTTCTCCGTAACCGCAAGTGATGCTCTTTCCAGCTCGTCTCCTTTTCCAATTCATGTATTCTGCAGGAAGGCCAGCTCTCTCACATAAACACACATACAGACACACATTACATTTTTCATAGTACCTGGCACCTCTCTCTATGCAAGCATTCCAGGCGGTAGAATATGTGTTCATACGGTGAAGCATTCTGGGGAGATGCATTATGGTGCTCCTTACATAGTGTTCATCGGTAGGGTATCACAGCTTGAGAGCAGAGAGTCTTTTTCTTCTTCTTTTCTGAACCGAAAAGTGCCCTGAGATAACTTTGTTATGGCGCTATATAAATAAAACTGAATTGAATTGATTTGAACCGATGATTCAGGAAAATGCAGCTTTCATCTTAAAGTTTACTAAATGGATTGAGGTCTCTGTTTGGCTGAGCAAATATTTTTTTCTGGATTTTATGCCAGATTGTCAAGGAGCGAGGGCCTAACTTCTGCTGGGGAAATTACAGGTTTAGTCTCATTTACTCACTAAAATCTCTCTAAACAATGTCCTCTGACTGTCCAGCTGCCAAAAGACAAATGACAGAAAGAGGAGCTAATAAAAATTATGTTCAGCTTGTCTGACTAGCAATATTATCGTGTGCGGACAGCAATTAAGGTTTGCAAGCTGCAGCGAGTGATTTGCTGACTTCCTTTGCCCTGGCTTCCACCTCTCGGGCAACATGGAGGTTGCCCTACCTTATAGCCAGAGACTGTGGGGACTTTATGCAGCCTGAAAGAAGGACTGCAGACACTATTCAAGGCTGAAAGAAGCTTCAAAGATAAGGCAGTAAAAGACAGTGCTCTTTGTAGTACAAATGGTAATACAACATTATCTATCATAAAGTATGATATCTCTATCAGGGAAACTAAACATGATTATATAGTTATTGTGTTAATAATGCAGCAGTTTACATAGCATTTCTTGTGGAAATCATTATGGAAAGCATGATTACCTTTCATCAAAATCTGTTATTTTCTAGATTGATATGAATTTATATAAATTCAGTAGTCACTTCTCTTCTCTTCACCTGTTAATGGAAATGTGGCCAGAGTTTCTGCTACACCTAAAATAGAGGAGCTTTGGTTTTCCCTCAACTTATACTCTGAGAAAACACTTGTGCACTGTCTGTGCTGCTCTGGAGGAGCCATACTAGGGACTAAAACAAAAACAATCTGTTTCTTGTGAGTCCTCCAACTTTATGGAAGTGCACTACAGAATTGCTCAAGTAGCAGAAAGCTGCAAATCCTGCAAATTCAACAGAATGGGCTAACAATGAGGTCAAAGCTGTACCCTGATATAAGCTATATGAGCCCGACAGGCTCACAAGGTTCATGCCAGATAAAATCAGGAGAAGCTTTGGGTACCTGATCTTCTTCTAATGAGAATGACCCACCTCTAACGAAGACTAATTTGATTGAAATTTTTAATTGAAATTCATCAAAATTGCCTCCATCCCTAAATCACATTCTTCTTTCCCTCTCAACTCTTATTTCAGCCAGTTCTTTGGCATTCCCCTGATAGAAAGACAAATAGAAGACCAAGAAAGAGTGGCAGAGAGGGAGATAGATAAATTGATACAGATGGAGAGAGATTAACATTGAGATGTATTGTTGGAAAAAAGAGATTACAATGGAGGAGGGTGATGCTACTACAATTGTATAGAATGATAGGGGGGTTATAGCATGTGTGTGGGTGTGCGTGCAGGCGTGCAGGTTACAGTGAGGCTATGGGCAGCATTGTGAAAAGGACGATTGGTGTTAAATTGGGGTGAAAAGAGGCTTAGGTAGAGAAAGAGAGACTGAGTGAGAGAGAGAGAAAGCAAGGGAGAGATGGTCACCCTTCACTCCACACATGGATTAGAGGCTATAGAGACATTGACAGGCTCAAAACCTGGCTTACACTACTAAAGCCTGCACACACACACACACACGCAACTCAGTATGTGTCAGTCCTAACAGCTACAGTATATTTAGCAGTGGAAGAGAATGCTTGACTGTTTGGCTGTCAACATTTCTCAGTTTTGCTGGGATTTATCAGCTGGATTTTTAGGTCTCGACAGACTGGGCATATTTTGAGACTATTCAGATGGGCAATATTCTCAGCATCTATGACAGCAAAATATTTCATGGCACTTTTCTTCCTTTTATTATCCACAGTGGCTATGCATACATATGAATCATAATTCCTTCTGAATGAGGATCCCAAAGCAACTGTTTACCAGACAAAGACGTGGTTTGATTAAGTACTCTATGACATTATGGCCTGTTGCAGAAGTTTGTTGACTTGCCCAGCTGAATGTCAATATGTTGAGAATAAACTTCTTTGTACCCTGTTTGTTAAAAGAAGACTTAGAGTCTACAGCCATGCTAGCGGCTCTGTGAGGCTGTACTTTGGCACTGTGGGGTTTTGAGCTAAATGCTAACGTCAGCATCCTAACCTGATTTTTAGCAGGTAATGTTGACTTAGTTTAGCATGATAACATTTGGTAATTAGCACTAAACACAAAGTACAGCTGAGGCTGATGGAAATGTCATTAGTTTTGCAGGTATTTGATCATAAACCAAAGTGCTGATGATGATGGTGCTAGATGAACAGTACCAAATCATCCTGAGGGGGGCATGAATATCCGTACCAAAGTTCATGGAAGTCCATCCAATAGTTGTTGAGACATTTCACTCAAAACCACAAGTGTGAACCTCATGGTGGCACTAGACAAAAAGTCAGGGGATCACTAAAGTCATTAGGATTTATCCTCTGGAGACCATGAATGTCGATATAGAATTTTGTGCCAAATCATCTCATAGATGTTGATATATTTCAGTCTGGACCAAAGCGGTGGATCGACCAACTGACACACTAACATTGCCCTCCCTACAGCCAGCTTGGCTAAAAATAACCATAGCTGTTGTTTCAAGCCTTAAATGACCACACCAGTGGTTTGGATGTTTTAGCTCATTTACTACAAATCATGCATGCTTCACATCAATGTTAACTATTATATTTTTTTTATGTGTTGTTCCTATATTCCATCCAGACTCTCGAAATATCAGTGGAAGCCAACAAGTCTGAATTAAGTCTTGTTAAAGTTCCACTAACATTTTAATGGAGCTTAACTGCAAAGTACAATCTGCACTGCATCACCACGCACAGGTTGTGTAACATTCACAAAAAATAATGCAGACTTGATGTTCAGTCTCAAGCTAATTTCAAATTCATGGAAACCAGTGGCTTCCTAAAACAACAACAGAAAAATACATCCAAAAATCACGAACTGTACAGAAAGCATCTGAGAATTCAGGAAAACTCTACCACTTTTTAATAAGGTATCATTTGTAAAGGGTTTATACTGTAGGATGTATCTCATGACCTTATCAATAATCAACAAAAAAATTACTAAAGCTTTATAGATAAGTTATAAGCCATTAATATGAACAAATGTGGGGTTTCTGTAAAACTAATATCATTAGATACAACTTATAAACCCTTTATAAGGGGTGCCTTATTAGAAAGCGGTACCAAGAAAAATGTACAATGTACAAAAGTACATCATTTGTATAGATATGGAGCTAAAACCTGCAGAAACACTGGTGTGGTCCTGACTTGGTTTATTTGCTGCTCACTTTGGCTGGTTATGTGTTTGTGTTCTGAAAGGTTGTTGCAGTATTATAGAATAACTATATGTAAAGCCACAACTTCTTTGTGTGCTACTGTGTTCCAGGTACCAGTCTCTAGCCACAAAAAAGGAAATATCCCTTTGCTTTAATCCTAATTGGCTTAAATGTTGCTCATCCACATTTACAATGTATCATTACCTTGATATTACCTTCACCTTGCCAGAGAACAGTTTCACGATTTCTCTCAACGTACAAGGGTTAGAAGTTAGTTAATATTGCCCATTGATTTGTTTTGGAGAGAGAGGATTAAAAGTCAATTTATTCCTTTTCAAACAGAGGGAGAGAGGAGAGAGCGACGGAGGCAAACAGAGAAAAAGGGGGAGAAAGATTTCTCTCTCCAAATGAGTTTAGTTTAATTAACATTGTCATTGTTTGAATGGAGAAGACAATCTCCAGAGAATTACAAGATAATGCGCAGCCGATGTTTATCTCTTAAGCTAACCCTGGGCCATTTATAATGAAATTTCTACTGATGTTGATTTATTGCGACAGCCATTTTATTGATTTCAGAAGCAGCTGGCTGGATAGATTTCATGATTGTGTGAGTACCCTTAATATATTATTGCACTTCTAATCATTAACTAAATTACTTTAATTTGGACTTATTTGAAATAAGACAAATGGTATTTTTGTCTTTGGATATATTGTTTTTTCATAGTGAAGTTCAGTTAGGAAGAATACCACCTACGCTTCCATTTCTCAGTTTTAGTCTAGTCAATTCTAATTGTCCAGCATGAGTCTTCCAACACTTCCTCAGCTTTTTCAAAGGACCCATCACCATAGTTGACCTACTAATGCAACCTTCGCTGACAGTCTCTATTCCATGAAACAGTGCTGATAATGGCTACATTTTTATCATCAACTTTGTAAATGTTATGAGTGCAGCCAAGGGCTAAAGAATACTGCTTGTGCTACAGTTAGAGGTGGAGGACCAATTAATAAGATATGTTGCTAAAAGCATCCACACAATAACAAAGCATCATCACATTAAACGAAAAAAACATGGGTGAAATATTTGCCAGGTTTGTTTTAAAATCCATGTTTGAGTCTCTGTAGCGAATTACTGTTAACACATTTTCATTGTATCCTGTTAGGTCTGGAAATCAGAACAGATCATGATAGATTAGAAAATTTGCAAATAGCCAGAAGCAAGTTCTAAGTATTTGCAAACTGCTATTCAACTCTCACACACTTTGTCCCCCTGCACTGAGCAAAGCAGCATTTTGGGTAATACGCTTATTTGCTTTCTTGCCAAGAGTTAGATAAGAATTTCTGTATGGTAAATATGAAGCTACAGCAATCATCCAGTTAGCTTAGCTCAGCATAAAGACTGGAAACGGGGTGAAATTGCTAGCCTGGCTCTGTCCAAAGGTAACACAATTCGCCTGCCAGGACTTCTGAAGCTCACTGACAAACCAGTTATATCTTGTTGTGGTTTTACGGGGGTTATGTGCTGGGTTATTTCTGGGCTGGGCGCAGTGACTTCCTGAAGTCTTGTCTTCACCGTGAGGTTGCCAGGTTCTCATCTAACTCTCAACAAGAAAGAGAAAAAACATATTTCCCAATATGTCAAACTATTCCCTTATGAGCCTTGTTTATCTGCTATATTGTGAACACAGCATCTGGGATAATGCTTCTCCAACTCTGGGGCTAAAGTTCATTTCACATCAACACATGGATATACAGTACACGGCCATCGCGTGATAGAGTTTTCCAATTTACTTTTGTATGGACAAAAGAAAAACTGCACAGCACCACAACAATGGCTTCTCAAGGTTCATCAGCCAGTTGAGACCCCTGCTGTCTGAGTTTGATTGGGCCCACTGATGGGCTTGTAAACATACTGCAGTCAACTGTGACATTGAAGTGGTAACCAACATTGTTAATAAAGGTGTTTCATCCATCATTGCTATCAGCCTTTTTTAAGGCATGTGAGGTTGCTTTTTGAGAACACCAGCATTCTAGCTGCTGTTTGTTCCATTATGTAGCCCTGAAGTCAATCTTACACCAGTGGTTCTTCCTCCATTTGTGACTCTGACCTTTATCCTAATTAATAAGACACTCATTTCTCAATTCCTTAATCACATTAAGCATTAAAAAGAAGAAAATGTTACCATGGAATTCTTTACATTTGTGACAGTTTTTCATAAGCTATTTTTCCCATCCAGCAATAAAATCACAGTGTCCACATCTATCCCTGATTCCAGTCCATTACTCCATGTACTCTTCATTTGATGTTAACACATTTTCTCCTTGATTACATTTTGCTGTTATTCTGCTATTGGTTTTCTCTGATGTTTCTTGTGACAATCTTGAATTTTATCCTCATTTCTATAGACCCTCTAAAATATCGAACAGCTCACAGTGCTTAATCTGTAATCATCTGTTGCATCCAATCTCAGTGTTGCCTTTATAAATACGTGCTTCAATATCTTAAGCTCAGATCTCACACTAGCCATTCCTCTCCTTCCTTTTTGTATAATCCCATCCTCTCATCCTATGACTACATCTTTATTCAGGAACACAAATTGGTTCTTCAACAACACAATCTCTTCTCTGAGAAATATTTAGGTCACTCTTTAGAAGTGATGCTGCTACCACAGCTGCCATGAAAGGGGTTTCTTCCACATCACTTCAACACATGCTGTGCTGGTCTTCTGCTACTTTATGTGTAACATATGGTTCTGTTACTTTGTCTGCAAAGAGCTCTCTTCTGCCTAAAGGCCTGGTCACACCAGAAAGTGGAAAGTGGAATCATCCATGCGACTTTGTGAAATATTTGGTGTTCGAAGCTTAGTGACATTCGCAGGGCAAATTGGTGAACTACTGTATCTGGCTAGCTAAAGCACTACACTAGCCAGCTGGGAACACGCTAGCACTAGTCAGTCATAATAGCTCCCTGAGCTTCTTTTATGTATTCTGAATCATGCCGTTCATTTCATTCAATAGAGTTATTAAAGAGGGAAAAAACACTCCGAGCTAACAAGCTTGCTAACTGTTTGCTAACTATCAGTCAGCAAGTTCGTGAGCACAGTCATTATTGGGACAATAAGTTCATGCAGTTTATTCAAAAGACGTATTTGTACCATTGACTGTACCCTGACAGAGGAAGTTAGATAAAATCGGATGGTGGAAACACAGCTAATAACCTACAATAGCCTCCCCCATTTTGGACTCTCTATTCCATCAAAGCTAAACTCTGTCAAAACCGCTTGCTATTGGTCAACGGTACGTATCTGCAGGTCAAAGTTAACTGAAGCCCTCGCAAGCGAATTCCATTCATCCATCAGTTTTCTGCTGCTTATCCGGGGCCGGGTCGTGGTGGCAGAACTAAGCAAGGTAGTCCAGACATCCCTCTCCCCAGCAATGTTTTCCATCTCCTCCTGGGGGATCCCGAGGCATTCCAAACAAAATGAGATATATAAACTCTCCATTGTGTTCTGGGTCTACCCCGGAGTCTCCTACCAGTTGGACATGAACAGAAAACCTCCAAGGGGAGGCGCCCAGAAGGCATCCTGATTTGATGTCCGAACAACTTCAACTGGCTCCTTTTAATGTGAAGGAGCGGCGACTCTACTCCGAGCTCCCTCTGGATGTCTGAGCTCCTTACCCTACCTTTAAGGCTGAGCCCAGCCACCCTACGTAAGAAACTCATTTCGGCCGCTTGTTTCCACAATCTCATTCTTTCAGTCACTACCCATAGCTCATGACCACAGGTGAGGGTTCGGGCTTCAATTCCAATTGATTTCATCATGAAATGTTGCCGTTTTAAATGCAAGTATGACCAGGCCTTTAATCATCTTGGTTAGTAAATCACAGAAAATCACAGAAAAAAACTAAAGATGCCAGTTTTCATAAAACATTCTATTGTTTCTTGCATTCACATTTTCACATTTTGTGTCCTCGTAAGCTTCCACCCACCAGCACACAGTGCAGTAAGCCAACATTTTTCTGAAACAGCAGTAGCTATTAGTAGCAAGCCTCCATATATTGCTACGTTTTCTTTTCAGCTGGCCTTCAACAATCAAGTATTTTAGTGCAATTTTGTGATTATGTGTTTCTACATTTTTATTATCTAGGCTTCTGTCACTAGCACAATCTACTTTTTCATTTGATCCGGTTTGTTGTCATATTCATGATGTATTTCCGACCCCAGCAATGCAACTAAGTATGTCACATTATCTTGTGTGCTCAGAGTTAAAAAGAATACATTTGCAGGTAATTGTTTGGTATAAACTGGAACTTTCTTCATGGATAAATAAGTCCAGTTCAAGGATATGAATAAGAAAATAAGATAATCTGTATGCAGTTGTGAGGAAATTAGGGACAGTCATGAAATGTCACTCTGCTAAACCACAGCGGGGAGATATTAACATTCAGACCTATGACATTTTAATGGAGTGGACAGGGAGAGATAATTTGGGACGGACCATATTGTTGTTCATTACTGGTCCTCCCTCTGTGAGACACATGCACACACAAACACGTACGCTGACCAGCAGGTGTGTGTGCATGCCTGTGTGTGTGTTCAAGCATCATTTGCCATGGTGTGTATCTGAGAGAAATGATGGATAGATGTCAACGGCAGGTCTCCCTGTCCTCCTCCCTCTCTGTTTACTGTGTGTGTGTGTGTGGCTATGTGTGTGATAGATAGGTGTGAGTGCAGAGGTCTTAGTGTATTTGTCCAGACTCCATTAAACACCTGTTCACTGGCCTAATGTGTACGGCCTTGTGTCCTCAGGCTGCTGCAATAGTACGTCAGCAGCAGACATCCTGCGCACAATAAAACCATCAAAAGAGTGCCATTTTTATATTAGATATTATTTTTAATAGGACAAGGTTTCACATAAAAAAGGCAAAAAACCTCATGGTATATTGAGCCTGGTCTCTAACACATCTGTCAGGGAACTAAGGGCGTGTGTCCACCAAAATGTCTTTTTCCCAGCTGAAAACACCAGACGCTCTTCTGAAAATGCCCAGCTGAGAGTGCTTTGGAGGCGCAGCATGCCTCATCACACTGCTGGCATTTGTAGCATAGTGTAAATACGCAGCGCTCCCATTGCAAACAATTCAAAAAATACGCTGGCCTCAGAAAAAAACACTTTGGTGGATACAGGCCCTTAATGATTCATTGATTTATGATTGTCAGATAGACCAGAATCATTATATCATTTCATTATCATAACTGCACAATTCTCAAAAATGTATCGTAAATGTATCATCTCACTGGCATATTTCTTCCCATAACTAAAACTAAAACTAGATTGAATGACTCCTTAGGGGGCATTCAGACCAAAAATAGCCTTGTATTAAAAACATAAACAAAACAGAGGGCAGCGTTGGCGTGGACATGTTGCTTCAGGTACTGGTTAGACGATGAAATATGACTGAGAAGTCAGTTTTGCAGACAAGATTTTACAACTCTGGAAAGTTTTCATGGCAACCATTCTTGGCAATCATTACATGCTCAATCTTGACAATTGCAAGGTACATTCCCATTACAAAGTCATCTACCAGGAATGTGCGCAGTACCTTGACATTGCATTGTGTAGCGACAATAGTTGAATGTTTTTTTTCCGGACGACCCGGAGTCTCATTGAAATTAATGAGGAGGCTGAAGTGTTTTAACCCAGAGCTACTGTTAGTGTCTGAGTATGGTATACGTACATACACACACACAAAAGCATCAGTAGAGTAGTATTCAGAGGTGTCAGGTTATAATAACCACACTGCATACCTGCATGAATGTGATTGGACATTACTAGTCAGCTGGTAGCCACACAGCTTGTAGATGAACCAGTATTTGTCAAGCATGAATGAAGCAGCTGATGCCAAACAGCCAATGCCAGTGCAACTTCATTGCTCTGCCTGAACTCATGCTGTGCTCTATTTTATCCAACCACGCACATGTGTTTAAATGCCCAGGTTTTGAGAGATCTACCTCTAAAAATTCTGCCACTAATGTCAACGACAAAGGAATTTCAGTGGTTATTCAAATGTCATTTTTCAGTGCTTTCGGCACCACGGATGGAAGTCTTCTCCAGTAGGGTTGGCAGCAGAAATCTCTCAACACTTTCCCAATCAATACTGTTACTGTAGCTTGACACCACTGGGTGTAAGTGAGAAAATATATCTTTTTGTGATTTGGGTGAACTGACCCTTTAAGGTTGCAACATTTGGGTAAGGCAAAAACCATAATAATTTACTCTGTCTATATCTTTTCAATGTAGCCCTTTTATTTTCACAAATACGAATAAATGATACCTGGCAACTCTTCCATTAGGACCCACTACCCTGTCGGACCATAGTGCCATCAGGCTGCATGACTACAAGTGCCTGGACTGACCTTAATAAGCTGCCTGTTGTCCCTTCTAATTCTGTAAAGCACTTTGCTAATGGCCTCAACATCAGCCGCTGACAGGACTGTCACCATGATAACCTGAGTGTAACCACTTAGCACTAACATCAGTGCTGGCAGTGGCTGTCTATGCAAAGGACAGGTATCACATTGATTCGCACAACCTTATTGAAAGTGTGCAGCAGCCATGTTGGGGCACAGCAGTGAATATCAACTGTCTATCACTGTTAATTGTATGGAGGGGGCTTTAATAAGCCCATACGGTGTCAGCTGAGTCAGTTATCATATGGATAATGTGTTCTGCATCCATGTTTCCGTCATGGCTGTCAGTGCAATCGAATTAGCATGACTGAAGCACTTAACATTAACATCAGTATGGGTGATGGCTCCCTACTCTAACTGCAGTACTTTACATTTATGGAAGTGGTAATGATCGCTCAGCATCCATTATCGCTCTCTCACTCTTTTGCGGTTGTGTCCTCATGCCTCTTCTCTCTCCATCTTCCCTCCTTGTTTCATTCTCCATCTCTCTGTGTTTAGTTTACTTTTACACCTGTCCTCAGCCTTCCTCTGTTCATTTGAATTACGTCTAATGATTGATTCTGTCGCTCTGCCATTATAGTGTGATTACAGAAACTGCAGTTGTCAGTCACACACACACACACACGAACACACACATAGCAGTGAATCACTAATGATGTGTCAGCAGTCTCGCTGCAAGCAACAATGGACCCAAAACAAATGAAAAGCACACACACACACACACACACACACATGCACGCACATAGCCACATGTCAACAGGCTCTCCTCTTC
The DNA here is from genome assembly GCA_008360985.2 of Macquaria ambigua. Classification (NCBI taxonomy): domain Eukaryota; kingdom Metazoa; phylum Chordata; class Actinopteri; order Centrarchiformes; family Percichthyidae; genus Macquaria; species Macquaria ambigua. Next base: position 107,978 of record VMKM01001592.1, on the reverse strand, counting down.
CAGCTAATAACATGTCACTAGTGCTGACACTGCACTATCTACTTAACCAGCACTGCTTGAGTGTGTGTGTGTGTGTGTGTGTGTGTGTGCGTGTGTGTGTGTGTGTGCAGGACAGAGGGAAAAAAAGAGAAAGGAGAGTGACACAGATAAAGTTTGTGTATGAGTGTGTGCGTGTGTGTGATTTGACAGTAGTGGGCAGAGTGAATTAAGTGAACACACACTAGAATGGCTTTTATTTGAATCAAAGAGTGTTAATATCGAAGCTGTTAGTGAGAAGGTTCAGTAATTCATTCATTCCTTTGCCAGTGTGTCCCTGCCTCAGATACTCATTTGAAAGAGCCTCTTTGGAATACATCAGTGTGTTCAGGGACTCAGATATTGGCAGAGTTGTAGCCTGAAAGCATGAATGAGCTTAAGGCAATTACTCACCGTATTTATTGATACATAATTTAACTGTTTTGAATGGCACAGATGAGGTAACAGAGATTAAAGTAGTCTACACAGAACAATACCAAATAGTGATGTTATGTTCGCGAACAATCCAATTCTTTTCAACGGCTTTTTGGTATTAAGAAAGCGAACCGAGTTGTACTTGGTGAGAACAGTTCTTTTTATTGTTGTGCCCAAATTTCACTGTCTGTCCTAAATCCAATCCCCTTTACATGAACAGTGAGAACCAGCCAGTTACAGAACACATTTCATACAGAGGGTAAATTCAAAGTAGTAAATTCACTGACAAAGCAGAGGGATATGGCGTCACCTTGTGTAATGTTTGCTATGCAGATCATTGACATTAGGTCTGGCAGTACTAGTCATTTAGTGCTGCTAAACCTAGTCCACACATGCGAAATGAATTATATTGGTGGGATGTCTAAGTTTGAATCTGATTTCACAGATAAACCTAGTAAAAAAAAAGATAAAAGAACGATGAGCTGTTCTTTTGAACAGTTATCGGAAAGGAACGGAGCCATAAGATCCGGCTCCCTTCAAAGAGCTGTAATTCCCATCACTAATACCAAAAGGACAAGAAATTCATAACCTCTGCATGCAGCAATTAGGCAATTTTGATTTCACTTGTAAAGGTGCCATGTGGAGTATTTGATCACTTGCTTTGGAGCGATGTTTTTATGAGTGGGTCCTGGTTTTTGTTTGTTCTAGTGCAATCCCACGAGAACGCACACGTTTCACACTATTTCACTCACCTACAGGTGGCGGTAGAAGCATAGCAATGTGCCAGCAAAGGCAGTGAAGAAGAAGACTGCAAGCTAGTAAACATGGATACAAACAATGCACAGTTTAAACTACTCTTTGCAAATGTTTAATGAGGAAGGAGATGCATTTGACACACTTGTGAGACCTCGGGGATTCACACAGTGTGTTTTGGTGTGAAACACTGATTGTAAACATGACTTTTAGAAGAAAACTCCTCAGGGCACCATTCATTTTTATATAGTCACTTTCTTATTTGCAGAGAGGATTTCCTTCCAGTTTCCAAATCTGAAACCAGAATTTCTATCAAACAAACATCTATCTGAACATCCTTCTTTGTGATTTAGGTTAAGTATTTTAATAAAAGCGTGCTCACTGTGGAGATTTAAAATACTGGAAATTGGAATAAATATCTGCAAATAAGGTGCGAAAACATACCATTAACAATGATGAAAGGCCATAAAAAACACTCAACAAGCAAAAATTGAAATACTGACCAAAAAAATCTTTCTAAATAAGTTATGAGAAAACATGTTTCCCAGGAGCAACACCAACAGGATTTAAACCAATAATCAATGTGAGTGTTTGGTTTATCTGTAATTCCACTGTTGCAAAAGGAGACCAACCTGACTTTTTAAAATAACACATTTTTTAAATGAATTATAAGGCAACAGCAGTTAAGGTATGATAAGGCTATGGAACTAAAACATTTAGTTACAATTAGCGAACATTTGTGGTCTTGGTCCAGTCCAATCTCCTGTGATTATAATGTTGGGGGACTTGGTGGACCTGAATCTTCCCACCCAGAGGATGGTTTTTTAACCTAGCTATCATGGCGGCCAAAAGATGCATTATATCTAAGTGGAATCATTACTCAGTGGATTAATGAGGTAAATTCATGTGCTCCTTTGGACAAAATAACCTATGCCATGAGAGATAGCCTGTTCCATAGGACAACAATTTAACAATTAACAATTTAAACTTTGTTTAAATGGTTCTGGGTTCTGTTGAAAAGCATATGCAGGCCCAGCCAAACCTTTTCTAGAAAAGATAACTTTTTCAAATAAATTCACAACTTAAAAGATATAAATCAGATTCCATAACAAAACTGAACCGCAGAGACATTCATTAACAGGTGTATTTCAAAAAGCACATCCCAACTGATTTGGTGACTTGCTAAGATATTTTTTGACACGTATTTGCAGTTCAAAGTCTCTTATTTTGCTTCATGTGTCACAGAGAATCCGCTCTTCAACAAAGGGCTGCACGGCACGAAAATACCTGCAAAACCAAACGTGCTTGGTTGAGCTGAGTTGATTATCGCTGCTTGTTAAAGCCGACTATCCCTGCGTGAAAAGTTACAGTCAAATTAAAATGCCCTCACCAAACAAATACAATGTCACTTTCTAGTCAGGGCTGCTGCCTTTGAGTTTATATATTTTTTGTGATGAGTGTGTGTGTGTGTGTGTCTGTGTTTGCACCACATCAAAGTCATCATTAGCAGGGAATATTGAGTCGCACAGGTATATGTGTAGACACACATGAAAATGAAAAAAAAAAACCCCCAACTGCTGTCATCATTAGCTAGGTAAACACAAACACACACACACATGCAGTGTCTTTGAGGTGTTTGTCTTTGTGGCTTGTGGCTGTGGCAGATGGTCTAAATTATACACCTGAGGAGAAAGTGAAAATCACTGAGTGGTGGTGAGCTGTTCTCCTCTTTAACTTCCTGTCTGTCTCTCTGACTGTCACTTTCCTTTTATCTGTCTGTCTGTGTTTTCTTTTACGGTCTCTCCATCTGTTTCTCTCTCTCTCTCTCTCTCTTTTTTTTTTGGCCTACTTTATTGTCCAAACTATAGCACTGTAATGTTTACACTGGGATATTGGATTTGAAGTTTAATATTGCATAATGTATTTACAGTAGCCAGGATTTTGTGTCGATGCAGTTATTTTTTAATAAAATCAAAATTAAAGCCACTACATGTAGACTTTTTATGTTATTACAATTCTGAGGAGAAAAATGAGACATTGGTGGTGACTATTTACAATAATCTGTGTGTTATTCTTTGGTCCCAGGTCAGATCTGTTAAATGGAAAAAGCATGAATTGCTGTTTTACGCAGTGTCATTGAAAATACCACTGCTGGGGTTCGTTATTTACGTGACAATGCATGAACGCAACACACAGGTGGTAAATAATCGTGTAGCCTGGCTAAGGATGGAGGACGCCAAACTAAATTTGTAATCGGGGAAGTTTTAAAAAAAATCATTTCAATTTGCTTCAGCTAACATTAACTGCATCGGGCTACCCGACCTCCACAGTCTGGATGTGAAACTGCTGTGTAACCCTCGCCAGCATTACTTGCTAGCTTGTGATTATAAATTAACAAACTTGAAATCCACAATTTCTTGCATTTTAATCAGATGTAATAACTAATTTAATACTAATCGGAAACACATGAAATCGTAAAAGTGGTATTTTGGCTAAGAAACATGCAGAGTGTACAGATCAGCAACCCACTGCAGGCAGACACAGGTCTAAAGCGGCCCACGGCTGGTCCGCTGTCGGCATGCCGCTCAGGATGCAAAATGAATAGGGTTTAATGGAGATGAATTAGAGTTAATTGATTTGAGCAGAGGCTTGTGTTTTTAGTCGATGTTTATTGTTGGAGCTGCTAATAACATACAGCACGGTGCGGTTTTGGTAATGAGCAGGTGAAAGGACATCAAGCCATCTTTTCAAACTGGACTCAATTTGGATGAAAAGTTCACATTTTCTACATGTTCAACAACATGTTCCACAGGGTCTCTACAGCATATTTCTTGGCAAAAGCTGGGCAAAACTGGGCATAAATTACAGTGTTACTGCGTAGGTTTACAAGTGCGATGTCGCTGCAGCATTGGCGGGTTGCTTACTTCAGCCCACAAACCTTTTTGTCTATAGAGGCCTTGTCTTGTAGAGGGGCCCTGTGTGAAAATCTAGTTTCAGTACCTTTAATATTTTAGTTGATATTAGTTGATATAGTGCTGACATGATGCATATTCTTAAACCAAATTGTCTAATTGGCATATAGCAAATGTAGTGAAAGGTAGTATACCAGTGTAGGAATACTGGTGGGTTTCTGGGGCTGGTAAAATGAGTTGGGGGAGAGGGACCCAATAGGGGCCTCATTTTTGCCATAGGCCCCCCTAGCAGGTTAATTCATCTGCTGCCCTAAACCCAGATGTATTCTTATAAGACATTGGGCAAAACCTAATTCCTGTATAAAGCAGTAAGGCTTCTGTATCTCAAATCATTTAGATGCTCAGAGAGAGATGTGCAGTTCTCCTGTGATTTAAATGTCTTTTTTAAATATCTAAGGGTAATGCACTGTACATTAAGCAAAATAATATTCATTTTGTTGCATGCAGAACACATGATTATTCCCCAATGCATTAAAAACATCAAGAGCTATAAAGTCATATTTAAAACTGAATATCAGTAGTATTACCGTCAGTCTTTTCTGGCTTCTCATTTTCACAAGAACATGGATTTCACATCAGCAGATGAAGGCAAGGCAAAAGAATAGATGGTGTTCAATCATTCTCTAATTTCTCCGTCTTTTCTTACTCTCTTACCCTCTCTGTTGGTTCTGGTATATAAAAACCCATTAGAGTATACAGCATTTGGTCTGAATTCATTACATCATCAGCCCAAGAAATAAGAGAGAGATGGGAGAGAGAAGCAAAGTCTCACTCTAAATATATGAATTTTAAATAGTGAATATTGATGTTTAGTCTGCATGCAGTGTAACTGAAGATATTCCATACATTTAAGGTATATGGGGAAAAAGATGATCAAAGCTCAATATCATTTTCAAGCAAATGAGAGTCTGATCATCTCTACTTCACTTCATTCATAATTTTCCAAACCCTGTCTCTCTTCAGCATTCAGAATGCCAAATTGAACACCTTTTCACTTTTTAATGCTCACTGGAAGTGAATTTAAAGCCAAGTTTAATGTTAAAACCAATTTAAAATGAAGAAAATCTGGCAAACAAGTTTATTTCCCACTAAGATTAGTTAATGAAATTTCTGTAAATGGATTATCGTTTTTGTCCGACTTTTACAGTAATACATCATGTAATACAGGACACAAAAACAGTGCACTGAAAAGATCAGAGTGCACACTGGTCAGTCGCTTGTCAGCATGCTGCTGAGGATTCAAACATGAGGATTTAATGGAGGTGAATTAAGGCGAGACTATGTAACTTTTTTTTTTTTTTTTTTTTTAAAGAGAGAGAGTAAAGGTGGGAGAGAGAGGGGATGACACGCAGCAAAGGCCCAGGGTTGGAGTCAAACCTCGACCGCTGCAGTTAAGGACTCATCCTTAATGGTACGTGTTCTACCAGGTGAGCTACCGGGCGCCCCAGACTATGTAACTTTTGCTGAAGAGCGGCCACTGTGGGCACAAGTGATAATTATGGGATAATGCTAAATGCTAAATCGTCACTGTTGTGCAACAAGTGGAGAAGAGTCACAAAGCCAGTTTAGCTAACATGGCTTGAGTGTATTGAATGGAGCAAGGGTGTGTTTTATTGCTTATGAATTCAACTTATCTTTAAGAGGAACAAAGTCTTATTTCTTCCTTTAAAACTTAGATGTTTCGCTTTAAAGTGAAATTAATATCATACAGAAGAAGCCCTTTGGTTTTTCTGCTGCTGAACTTTAAAGTTGGAGCAGCTGATAACAGCACATAAGAGTCAGCATGGTTTTGGTAATTTGAACATCCAGCCATGTATTTAAACTGGACTAAAATTAGTTGAAAAAGGTCAAGTGTTTTACATTATAACCATTATTTCAATGGCATTTTGATGACTATATTTCTAACATGTAACAGGTTCTACAGGATCTCCTGATGATATATCTTGGCAAAAGCTGTTAAGAAGTAAAATACTTTACATACAATACAGCGTTATGCACAGGTTTGAAAGTAAATGGACTGCATTTATATAGCACTTTTCTACCTTAAAGGACAAAGCACTTTACAATGTTGCCTCTCATTCATCCATTCACACCCTGATGGCAACGTAGCTGCCATGTAAGGTGCTGGCCTGCCCATCGGTAGATCGGTAGCACCTTGGGGTTCAGTGTCTTGCTCAAGGAGGAGCAAGACAGTCGGGGATTACACCGCCAACCCTGGGATTAACGGACAACCCGCTCCACCACCTGAGCCATAGCTTCCCCTAAGAGAGATGCCTACTTCCACCTTCAACCTGGATTTGTCTATACTAACTATAGTTTTTAACATTGACAAAGCAGCAAAATAAAAGACCAGGACCATTAATTAGGGGATGATCGTTCACTATTTGTCTCTTTTTCTTTTGCACATCTCTGCTTTGTTTTCTGTTTTCCACCCGTCTCTTTCATTCCCTCTGTATTTTTCTCTCCGTCTCTCCATTGTTTTCTTCCTCTGTATTTTTTCTTTTGTTATGCGTCATTCTTACCTGTTTTCTCCCCCAGACAGACGTTCATTCTCTCTTTTTCCTCTTCCCTTCAACATCCCTGTCTATTTTCCCTCTCTGTGTTTAATCCTCTCTGCAGACAAAGGCACACACACAAACAGATCTCACTTATGTACGCTTGCCTTGCACACAGACACACAACCTTGTAGGACTCCATAACCACACACACACACACACATCTGCACAGTACTTTTGGATAGGACCCCTGTGAGGATATAAGGATGCACATAATTACTAGAAATGAAAATGCCAGAATTCATGAAGCGGGGGAACTGAGCAATGGGATTCGCTGGTTGGGGAGGTCAGGTGACCACCCGGGGACGGAAAGCAATAGACAGTCGGCCCGACTTGAATGAACAGATGATCTGGCTTCCCCTTGCTTCCACTCTTCACCTTTTCAGCTTTCATGCGGCACATTTCTCTGGTCACCAAGCTGAGGTAATTAATTCTGCACTCCTCAAGGCTTTTGAATGCATAAACGAGTGTGATCAACAGCTTGGAAATGCTGAAGTCCTGATACCTGAGCCCTCATTGCTGTAATGTTTTTTTCAATGCAGTTCCCATAGAGAAGTCACTCACATTTTCAGTTTCTGAGGTGTTGCGTTTTTCTTTGTTGAGACACAGTGGCTATAGGCTACTGCACAGTTCTTTTGGGTTATTTATTTCAAAGAAACTGCTGTCACAGTTTGTAGAAACAGGTTTAAATGACATGCAATGTAATTTTTCATTTAAAGGTCTTTCTTTTTAAACTTAAAACCGGAGTCAAATTCCTTGTGTGTGTACACATACTTGGACAATAAAGCTGATTCTGATTTAGTTTGTCAATTATCTTATCTATCATGAAGTTGCTCTGATCATAGTAATGAGACATGGAACCCCACACAAGTAGTGAATGAGTTATGGGTGACCCGATGGATTACTGAGTTATCATAGGATGTCATTCTGAAGTAGAGAAAGCCAAATATTTACTGTCATTGTGAGAAGTCCATCTGAATGTATGTACAAAATGTGGCTGACAAGTATGACAAATTGTCCCGTGTGCATGCGTCTTATAATGTGAACTTTAAAGAATTAAAGAGTTCAAACCCATATGTGTAAGTAGTTTAACAATGATGTGGATTTTTAAGCTATGAGTTTTTCATACAGTAGCAAGGTGTTGAAATCCTCTAATTTGCAAGATTACCTTGAAATAATCATACCTCCTGTCCCTTTGGCAGTGATACTGTGTGTGTGTGTGTGTGTGTGTGTGTGTGTGTGTGTGTGTGTGTATAGTATACAAGCTGGGAACAGGAAGTCACCAAATTAATGAATTTTTGGCTGGCAGGCCAGCCGCACAGAAGCTAACACATTCTTGTGAACACAAATATGTTCACCTGGACTTCTAATTAGGTTTCAACCTTTTCTAGATGAAAGGCAGGATGGGAAATAGAGGAGCAGAGAGAGGCGAGGAAATGGAAAACTTTTTTCCTGAGACACTGGAAGGGAAGAAAGAAATTTCAGCTTCCTACCAATGTCCAATGGAATTGCCAATCACATCGAAATTCCGAGAAGGAAACACCTAGCTTAAACATCGCATATAATTAGTCTTTTTTGGAGTGGTTATTATCTTTAGAATATGTAACTTCAACTTTCAGTGCCATACGCAAGAATTTATTTACTCTCCTGTCTGGTAAATGGTTACATACATGCCTGCTGTATAAAAAAATCAGTGTATCATTGTAACTATCAAGCTAGTTATCTAGCTAATTATCTAGCTAACTAGCTAGGTAGTGTTACCTGTTGTCAACATTAGCAATATGCGTAGAAGACAAACAGGTGTTGTATGTTCATCCTGTTATTCCTCCTGCAACTTCACAGTGCAGGTTGGAAACTATTAGCTTCTGACTTACATGTTAACATCATTATATGGTCCAGGAAGAGAAAATATTCTGTCCATTTCCTGTCCCTTTTCTCTCTCTCACTGCCTTCATTCTTTCTCTTTGCATCACTCCCTCTTCGTTCTATCTACATTCAATAATTCATTTGGAAATTTGTAATGAGGCTTCACAGAGAGAAGAAAAAAACATGTAAACAAGATAAAAGATGAAAACTATCTCTCCATCTGTTCTTACTATATTTCTCCTATCTCTGTATTTCCTGCTCTGTCTTTCTCTGTTTCTCTCACTTTTCAGTTGGTTTGTCCAAATATGCCACACATGAAGGGAACCCATTCAATACTTAAATACTTAAATATTCTCTTGGCACTTGATGACAGAGAACAGTAGATTTGGGGAGCTGATGTAATTTTAATTTACCATCTGTCATTTTCAACTGTATATGGCAAGAAAAAAACAACAGCTGTGGTCGCTTGTTGAAATGACAGAAGTTTACATTTAGTACCAAAGAGAGAATTGGTGTGACACAGTTAGAATGCTACAAAAACATCCACTGTGCCACTGAAAATGAACATACATCTTAGTAGTTTTTGCTCAAATGTCCATTTTGTGCAGCTTTTGTTTTGATACAGGACATTTTTATAGGCTGGCAGAAATGTATTACAGACAGCAGGGTCACTCAGTAATGTTTTAGCCTAACACAGAGCCATTCAGAGTTTGGTGACGCATGCAGCAGCCTCATTTGGGACATTTGAAGGACACATGCAGTCTCCACTCTATCCTCTTATGTCCTCTTTGCCACCAAACCAGACTAGACCTCCAAGCTGATCACATCCATGTGTTGCCACCCCTATGATTAAAGTCTGGTTATATTTAAACAACTAAAACTACTTGGTTAAGGTTAGGCAAAGTGATAACAAAAAGATGACCGAAATGCTGGCGTAACTTCCTATATAAAATCAAAATTTAAAATAAAATGTTGCTCTTGTAGTGTATGCCAGACTTGGTTATGTCTGAACACAACAGTGGGCAGAGGTGGAAAACAGCTATATTGCCAGCCCGTTCTGATTCCCAGGTTGTTAAATACCGACGTTTTGTTACACCCCTCTGTGTCTCATACAGATGCACAAGGTACCCTTTACTGTCTCTATGAGACGCACCGGGCTTTCAGCGTAAACCCATTCGCATCAGGTGACGTGGTATAAAGAGCGACAATCTGACATGACTTTCACCCAGGAGGCAGGGGTTCGTGTGCCGTGTCAAACCAAAAGTCAATGTTGACTTATTTAAAGTTTTAAGTTAGACCTACATAACATACTTATTTTAACCCAAGATCTTTTCATGACCATGATCTTTTCCTAGCCTAACCAAGTAGTTTTGTTGCCTAAACCTAACCAAACTGCGACTCTTTCACAATGTTAACCACATGTTAAAAAGACGTCTAGGGGCATAACAAAGCAGCATCGGTATTTGACAACCTGGGAAGAGAACGTGTTGACATTGCTCAACACCAACTCCTGTTAATGAAATGAATACTTTTTTAGTAGATATAATACAGGTGATAGCAGTGCTAAATGTATCAGAATGGACAAAACCAAAGGCCCTGAAGAGGCCCTTACAGAGTGCTGTCAAAGGTTAAAAGCAGATAATGGCACTGTACCCACCTCAAGGAAGAAGTCACTGATTGTACTAGTACTTTAAAAGTCTGCCAGCAGAACACTGAATGATTTTAGACCTATAATCTTAATTTTTACACAAAAAATGGAAAGGATTGTTGCTAATCAACGTATTCCATCTATCAGAGGCTGTCTTGGGCTACTGCAGTTCATAAGTCTCACTGATGATGCTGTTTTAATGTTTAATATTGTACACTGCACCTACAGTGGCCTATAGCATTTGGTAGAGGGTGGTTTGGTTTTATTCTTAAATTTGACTTCTGCTTTTAAATGGGTAAAAACTCAAAAGAAATGACATGGGTGTTAACAGATGCCTCATTGTTTGGATCAAAGACTTTCTGTTCAATTTAGCACAGAGGGCCTGTTTCAATGGATCTACAGTATGTCAGAACAGAGCCTTGTTAGCACAGGGAGGCTCCACAGGGATGTCTGTTATGTATAGTTTTATTTTCTCTGTAGCTTAATGATCTCTGGTTCTGTAGTCTCAGCACAGTCTTTTTAAATATGCTGATGGCTGCTTCGGCAGGCCTTTAACAAAAAAAAAAAAAAAGAGATTGGAGATTAACATAGAGAAAACCAAATAATATGTTATCTGCAATGCCAAACTAGAAACTGCAATTTCACCTTCCTGTTTGAAAATGATTAGTTACCAGGGTTGAAGGATTGGTTTAAAAAGTTATTGTTTTCCAGGATGATATAACTCTCTTTCCAGGATTCCCAGGATTTCTTGCATTATTTCATAAATGAAATTTGGGTTTAAACCCAGACCTGCTGATAATTAATCATGAAATACTGTTTATTCAAATTTTCACATTCATTATGGTAATAATTCCAAAAACACAATGCTAACCATACAGAATCATCTGATCCTACATGTTTCAGAATATTCTTTTAACTTTACCAGTTTTAATATGTCCAAGTGGTTATGTGGCAGTGTATGACCACCTAGTGCTGACTTGACCCATGTTGTATGCAGCCATGGTGTTCATGGTTTCAGAAATGGAAGATTTGTTCTTGGACATTTAGTTGTAATATTAAATGGGTGATCATCTGCACTTGATGTCCACTTGTTGAATACTACTTTGGACTCCGATTTGGGGACGGAGCCTCTGATTAAGCCACTTGAACTGCCTGTGTTGTTTTTGTTTGGAGATTTTGCACCAAGGTATCACCAAAATGAGTGCAATTCATTCAGAGGTAGGCATGAATGTCTGAACAAATTTTCATGGAAATCCATCCAATATTTGTTGAGATATTTTACTAAAAAAAACAAAAACCTCATGATGGTGCTAGAGGAAAAGTCAGGGAATCACCAAAGTCAGTAGGATTTATCTGCTAAGGAACATAAATGTCTGTACAAAATTTAAAGGCAAACCATCAAATAGCTGTTGATAGTCTGGACCAAAGTAGTGAACTAACCGACCGATCGACATTGCGATCCCTAGAGCCATGGCATTAGCATGAAATATTATGCCATATAGCTGCACTGTAAGCTGCCATTTTAGCATGAACAGCATTTGGAAGAAACCTGCTGGTGAAATCCAGTCATATACCAACGTAATAATGGTATTTCAAAGTGAGACGAAAGCTACGACAGTTGCATGGTAATCTCAATTAGGTTTGCTTCAGTACGTACGATAGACTTCAGTTCGCAAATATACAGGCACACACAGACACACAAGCACACATAGGCTTTTCGTTTCCGCAGGTATTTTTCCGGGGAAAGGGAGCAGATTTTGCCGAGAATTCCTGGGTAGTACCTGACTTTCCCTATAAGTTACTGTGTGTTACTTGCTCACCTGACATTAACTTGACTCAAAGCAGTAACTTTGTGTTCTTCATGAGTTTGTTCCCAAAACAAAATATCATATGCTTGATATGTAAACAAAAACTAGGTGCAGTCCACTATGGCGGACTAGCTCCTGAAATACCTAAAATGTAGTACAATGTGACTGTGACAGACAAAGTCACACTTACAAAAAAAACTATTAAGGCATATAAATGCTCAAACCAGTCTCTGTTATCTATTATTAGTATTTTATGTGACTATTTGTACTCCTCAACAAAAAGCATAATCACACTGAAAATGTGTTCTACCTTACTTAAAGTATTTCCCCATTATTTTGTCCTCCTCCTTGTCCTTGTTTATTAAAATCACCTTCGGGCAAATGGAAAGCAGTTTGCTGCTGCGGTTGACTGACATCCGGCAATGCCAACCATTCTGGCATGTTGTTTTCTCTTTAGTACTATTTCATTATACAGCCACAATATGAAGGCTGCGTCAGTCACCCAGAGTTCAGCGGTCCGTGAGCCCTGATGCCACAAGGGGACAAACCACAGTGTTTATTCCCCTGATGAGAGGCTGATACACTTATGTCTGTTCGTCTGGATGAACTTGCTGACCTCGGGTGACTGATATGGTAATAAAGCAGGATGAAGAGATGCCCGGAGAGACAGGGGGAGTCAATGAGAGAGAAGGAGGGCAGGGGAAGAGAGAGGAAGGAAGAGATGAAGGGAGGGAGGACGCGGGAGGGAAGAGGGGATGGAGGATTGGATGCAGTGGAAGCGTGTTCAGTGCCTTGCTAGTGATCTTTCTAGCTTCCTGATTTTCTCTCTTCTCTCCGTGGTGAAGGGCAGGAAGGGGACAGTGCTTGCTGTCCTCGCCCAGGTCAGGGCCTCTCAGCCTGGGACAGCATCCCACTAATCTCCCCTCTCCTCCAGCAGGAGCGATATACTGGCAGAGAGCAAGTTTCCATCCAACTGTCAGGCACACTTGAAGTGAACTCTGACACTGCAAAGAGATGTACTTACACTCTAATACACCCAGGAAATAATGTACAACACACAGCAATGATAGAGACGAGGGAGCATCTCATTCTGAGAGGCCGTGGTGGCCAGATATGTCAGTACAGTACATCTCCATCTGTATTTATCACCAAAAACTTTTTCACCTGAATTTGTTTGTGCAGCTGGAGGGAATGTATTTACTTTGGAAGAACTTTAAATAAGACAGAACAGCAGCAAATAGCAAGGGGAACGTTAACGCTTTAGATTACAGCCCGCAATGTACAGCGTAATTCTTCCCAATTTACAGTGTAATTATTTGTACTAATAGTGTACGAGTATAGTACGTAACAATACATACATGTATATACAAATGAACAAGATGTGAAGTTAGAGAATAAGGGGGTAACAATCTGGGAACATAAAAATAATTTACAGTGTAAATATTTTTCACTACTGATGACAGTTACACTGTGAGAGGACATAAAATCGATCATCTTCCACAACTGCCTTGGCTGCTGGATGGACACTCCTGGTTTTCAGTTGTATTTAAAGTAGAAGCCTCATCATAAAAAAGCTTTTCTACTTACTGTGCTCCATAACAACAATGAACAGCACTCTGTGTAACAGCAGTGTCAATCTACATAAACCTTCTGAAGTCCTCTGTAAGTAGATATGTAATTTGCCTATCCTCATTTTGTTATCATCTGTACCCCACCAGTGTACGTAAGTAGTAGATGGTCATTGTGCATTTTATAAATCACAGCAGATTTATAAAATGCAACAGAACTCATAACCCCATCTTCCCCCAAACTTCTAGCTTTGTTGCTCAGTAATGATCATACCATAACCCGTAATATTAGAGTTGGTACCCAGGTTCACATCTTGTTCCCTTGTTCCTACATGTATATATCAGTACTTACTGCACTGGTACACTGTTAATACAAAGAATTCCACTGTAAACTGGGAAGAATTACGCTGTACGTTGCGGGACAAGGTATTACTCCAATTTCTTCTTCCTTTCTTCTTTCCAGCTGATACTGTTGGCATTCCCATAGCTGTTGACCAATCTTTCCAAAGCAACAAACCTGAAAATAACACAGTTCATCTGTCATGTTCATCCCTTTCATTGGTGTTGAGGCTTGTATAGACAAAGCTGTGGCAAATTAATGAGAGGAGAGTAATCTAACTTTAATGGACTTAGATGTTCGTTAAATGTGTTCACTCACCGGCAGCAGGCACTGCAACTTTTACACAGAGATGAACATTAGCAACTATGTGTTAATTGAATTAGAAGCTCTCATTAATGCGTCATTGGAAAATGAGTGCAAAGATACTAGATACCATTAGATACTAGATACCAGTAGACACAAGACCAACTCAATCCCTTGGTCAATTTAATGATGCAGCTGTCCATACCTTCACCTCATCCATTAATCCATGCATTCCTAAACATCCAGCAACCTATCATCCATCATCATCGTCCGTCGACCCAGAATAAAGCCATACAGACACTGGATCAGTCATCCATCCATCAGTTAGCCAGTCAATTAGCCACCCATCCATCCAGTCAGCGAGTGCCGAGTCCGGTTGAAGCAACCAGTCGGGTCAGGTCATGTGAGTAATGAAGAAGAAGAGACAGTTTCACAGAAAACCACAGAGTCACAACCCTCACATCATCCCTCTCTGACTCACTTTATGGTTCCTCACATCTTTCTGTCTCCACTCACCTGTCTCTCTTCTCTCTCAGCCTCCACTGTTTAAACTCTTGACTCATCTTTTCACAGAAAGTGGACCCCGGCCTCCCAGGGACACAAATTACTGTGGATGACTGTGGTTTCTTTTCCCGTTTCTTTGTCTGGTGTTCATTCACAGATTTCTGGACAGCAGTCATGACGGATCATGGGTGCAAAACTCCACAGCTACTGCTCACAAGTCTGAAATTATGTTTGTGCAGTGGCGAGTAAATATTGTTTTGTAAGTCTTGCGATCCTGTATTACTGGTTTAAATCACAATGATTTTGCCTTTCTGTGGAAATTTAAAAGCAGAAAAAGAGTCTCACACTACTATATTTTATAATTAAGGTGATATTGTGTTGGTCACAGCAGTCACAGTACTGTTAGCTTCTCATCCTGACTGGGATGGAGTTAAAAAACATGGGAGGATAAATCATTATATTAGCTTTGAAGGCCAGATGAGTTTAAGCACACATGAAGAAAATACTTAAGTCAAACACTGACAACACAAGAGTTATGTTTTTAGTTTTATTCCAGAGGATATAGCATATATCTGTGACACATGTGTTTTATAGTCTTGGACTAATATTAATGTTACCATGTCCAACATGATAACATCACCTACATTTTAGCTAATGTCAGCCAGGTTAACCTTGGATCTACTTAGCTAATTTAGATAGTTTTTGGGATTAGCCTTTGGCTTATACCTGACAGACAACATTATTTTGACACTATCATATGTAAAGTCCTGTGTGGATATTGTTAAATCTCATTAAATATTTTAAAGTTCTTTGAAAAAAAACATACTTTAAATACTACTAAAGGAAGTGATGCATCTCACATCAGGGTACCCTAATTTCTTCACATTGGCTTGCAGACTTGGGGTCCCCATGAATGAGGTCTGCAGTTGGACCCTCTCCATGTCAAGCAAGTGTTCACAAGCAACCGCAGGTGCTATGGAGCCAGACTAGCACAGTGTCGCAGTACAGTAATGTATGGCTGTTTGAATCTAAAGCCCAAAAGCATTACAAAAGAAAAGAAAAATATTACTGTCTCTAAAAATGATGTGTGGGCCCTTGTGTTTCCAGTAAGGGCCCTCATGGTGCCTCGTGTTCAGTATTGCAGGCTGGTGAGAAGGAGGAGTGGGGA
This sequence comes from Macquaria ambigua, assembly GCA_008360985.2. Taxonomy (NCBI): domain Eukaryota; kingdom Metazoa; phylum Chordata; class Actinopteri; order Centrarchiformes; family Percichthyidae; genus Macquaria; species Macquaria ambigua. The sequence continues at coordinate 92,043 of VMKM01001592.1, read as the reverse complement.
GAACGGCGGCGGTGCTGGCTGATGAAGAAGGCCCTTGACTGGGGTAGGTGCCTTACCAAGGTACAGTCGAGTGTGTATGTACATTGGCACTACACTAAGAGAGCTGAATAGGCCCAGCCATGGTTATGCAACTACAACACTTTTGCAGTGAACAGCAGTCAAACAGGGGGCTAAATCGAGCAGCTGCTGCTTGTGTAATTGAGGAAAAGAAATGCAGGCGTTTGACTGTACTTCGAAAAGGGATCTGAGTATGAAGTTGAAGCTCTCGATCTACCAGTCGTTTAATTTGGAGGACTAATTGGAACCCCGATATGGATAGATTTGTGTATATATATATATATATACACAGTATATATATATATGTGTGTGTGTGTGTGTACGTGTATCTGTATATATGTATGTGTATGTATGTACATATATAATATGTTTACTACATAATATACTACATCATATTTCTACATTAAAACAGACAAGTATAATTACTTAATCATATAATATTATATTATATTCTGGTGTACACTGTTATTGATATCATATTACTCTACATATACTATACTTACTAAACTATAGACTGCTACTAACCACATCACTATGTCACTTTAGTTTAAGTAAAACTCTGATTGTGGGTACTGTATGTATACTGCTTGCATTGTAAATTTTAAGTTTAATTGCTCATCCATGGTTTCTGTTTTTATTCTACTCTTACCTTTATTTTATATACTTACTAATACTATTTTTTTGGTTCCTTTCTCTAGTTGTCTATACTTATTTCTGTCCTTGTGCTGCTGCAACACCTCTGGGGATCAGTAACGGGTTATGTTATCTTATATACTTTTAAATTTGTATATCATTGGCTTAATACATTCCAGTAGTATCACTGTCAGTTGCATCGTGTTTAAGACTCCTCCAGCTCTTCTTAGTATCATTTATTTTCTATTTATTCTTGCTGGATCTTAATAATTGCTGTTTCAAAGAACCAGTTTTCCTATGAGGCACATTCAAATTTCATCTTTTCTTTTACCTTTTGTTAGGGCATTGACATTGTCCCCCATGTCTAGAAATTTTTTATGTAAATGGAACAAAGTGCAACCACTGATAGTGTTTTATAAATGCCTTATAGCTATAGCTATAATGCTTTTTAGCCCTCAACTGTCTTCGTATCTTGGATTTTTATCTTCCACCTGTACAAACATTACATTCTTATCACATCACTATGAATGAAAAATAAAATGTCTCCCATCTGTACAAAAGAGCACTTAATGATCCTGCAGCTGAGACCAACTAGTGATAATGTATCCTAAAAAATGTTTTGTGTAGACAAGAAGTAATAAATCAAAGTTTTTCTTCCTCACTTCAGAGAAGTTAGTGCTCACAGATTCTGCAAGACGGGGTGCACAAATAATCATGCAGTGCAACAGATTTGGCAGATTTCAGGGGGTGGGATGGGTAAACAAATGCAAATAGTGATATGATGTAAACACACATACATATTCAAAAACACCCAAAATGTTCACACATGCACATAATCCCTCAGAAACTGTTTATGTGCTGCTGGGAAGTTGGTGTTTGGACAATTTTGACTTGAAACGCAAAATAGATTTTTAGATATATATCCCACCCACAAACAGGATGTGTTTATTTTTACCCAGCTGCAAGTGTGTGCTCTTATTTGAGTATCATTGGGAGTATGTGTGTGTGTGTGTGTATTTGTATGTGTGAATATGTGAGAGTGGGTGGATGTATCCTTATGTTAGTTTATAAATGCGTGTAGGTGCGTACTCAGACACTCTCTCCAGTCAAACATACTTGAGAGACACATAAAATAGGCCTGGAGCTTCGCTTATGATCTGTTGTGTAATTGAATCAACCAATCACGATGCTTCATTTTTTATCATCTTCCTGTTTTTGTGGGGGATTTGTAAAGCGTTCTGTCGACAGCATGCTGCAATGACACGCTAAGAGATAACACACACACATACATCATAAACACTGACTCATTGCCGAGAAGATGGCACAAAATGTACATCCAACCGCACAAAACACCAACACTGAGTCACCTAAAAAAAATCACAAACAAGGACACACAAACACAACGCATACACACAGTTAGATGAACCGCCGGCTGACAGATGTGATGCAGAGTTGACAAAGGAGGCGGTATGTTCTCAGATAGAAACTGTGGCACGTTACAGACGAGAGAGAGAGAGAGGATTAAAGAGAAAGAAGGCCAAAACGGTAGCTTTTCACAAATCAAAAAGAAAATCAGACTGGATTATTATTTAATGGGTTGTATTATGGGTTTCATACGCTTCAAATGCCTGTAAGCCATTTTTCAGCCCTCAGAGGGCCATGGGATGCTTCAACTGAAGTTTAACCATAGAAATCTCCAAAATGTGAGTGTTGAGTGTCTTCCCTTAAGAGCAGCAATTTGAAGATCTCTGGAGACTGATATCACATACACACACAAAATGTGAACAATATTTTGGTCATGGTCATGGAAACAATAATAAACACGATGTGAAACAGTTGCAGTTTGGTAAAAAACTACTTGGTTAGGTTATAAGTTTAGTTACATCACGTGACTTACTACTAACGTCACGTGTCTTACTAACATAGCTTAACTTACGTAATTTAACGTTATGATCTGACGTAAGTTAAAATAAGTCGTTGACTTTTGGTTTCACACAGGACAAGAACAGCAGTCTCCTAGTGAAAGTGTGTTTGACCCAATCCACCCACCCAGACCTCCACCCTATGTGGACTTTGTTGCTCTTTATACTACCTCACCTGACTTCCTCTTTTGCTCCCATCATAATTACTACGGCCACTAGGGTTAGCCGCCTAACAATAAACATAAATATGGATGGTAATAAGTTGCTTGCACAGACGACCTATACGGCTGTATTTGTGGGGAGGGCGGTCTGAAAAGATCCATATACCTCTGGGAGGAAGAAAGAGAGGGAGGATAGAAAAGAGTGGAAAGAGAAAAAAAGACAAGCTGCAGAAAGTGACACATTGCTAATGTTGACTGTGTGAATGCATGCTTGTGTATGTGTGTGTCAATGAATAATTCTTGAACCCTAAAAATGACATGAGCGTTCAATCATTATTTGTCTGACAAGTCTTGCTTTTCTGTCATTTTTAACCTTTGTCTTTATCTTCCACACACATACACACACACACACACACACACACACACACATAGACACACACATAAATGTACTGTAACATTTATCAGAGAAGTCAGAGTTTATTCCTCCCTGAGGATTAAACCATGACCTCTCCCACTCATCCACTCTATCTCCTTTTTCATTCTTTCCCTCTCATTCCCTCCATGCTTTATTGAGCAGTCCTATGATTCTTTAATCACTCGAGACCTTTCCTCTTCTCCCAGAGGCATAAAGCACATAAACCATTTTAACCAGTTATGAACTATCAAATATCACGCGTCTCATACAGTTGAATTCAGATTCTCCTACTGCTCATACAGTGTTGGCCTCCCTCTTAACCCCACATAAGTCATACATTGCTTAATATCACAATTATTTGAAAAGTAACAATATTATTGAGCTTATCACAAGCTAGGGAGAATAACACATAACACACATAACACACATAACACATTACTTTTTATATAACTTGGCCTAAAGGAACATTCAAATTTATTCCAACTTGGTTCTTATTTTTGTAGTTTTATCAGTTATTTCTAAGTTATGATAACATTGAACTGCGACCTGTGAACACAACAGTGCCCTTAGTTACTTGCAAATGTTGAAAGGTAAACCCAAGATTCGATAAGGGATTCGAAAGGATTCCAATTCGATAAGTGGGTTTGATACTGGATTTGAATTTGGAAAAAAAAATGTTATTGAACCCCAACCTGAAATCATATCCATCCAACAGATCGACCTGTGTCTCCATAAATGACCATGTTTCGTCATCAGCCCCTTTAACATGTGGTGAGGGATCAATTCTTGTTCCAGTACATGGTGCCCCTTGGCCACATAATTTCTTCTACTATCTCTTGTTATGCCGATGACACACAGCTCTATCTCTTAACATTCCAACATCTGTATGATGATAGACACAACCCAAAAATCCCCAAACAAAATTACAATAAAGTTTTCACAATTCAACAACAAAGCAAACAACAAACAAAAAGTGTTTTTATTGGCCCAGATACTGTTATGCCCAATTCCTCAAAACGACTTGCCCGACTTGCCAGTGTAGAACCCAGTGTAGAGGAAATATCTCCCTCTTTCCCCTTTTCATCATGAGACTTCTGTTTTGAAATGTACTATTAACTTAAATCAAGTTTACAAGTTTGCAAATACAGTAGGTCAATTTTGAACAAAGTTCTGGGTCTGTAAACTGTGCTGATTTTTAAAAAAAAGCACAGGCTGGGGAAAGATTTTACAGACTTCTTTTTAAAGATGTCGCCACATTCAGAGATAAACTACTGACAACTATCAATTAAATCTGCAGCTAACTTAGTGAGCACAATATTATTATTACAAAATTATGAAAATAAGACCCAACTGTATATAACTGGATTTACCCTTTAACATTTCAAGACAATGAAGAATCCAAGAATTGAGTGGCCTCATATCTATTTTAGTCTTTCCGACTCTCTTGTTCTCTCCCAAGATGTTTCCCCTTTCTCTTTTTTTTTCTCTCTTAAGCCTTTTTCGCTATTGCCTAGCATTGAAGAACAAGGGAGAGAGTATGAACAAGGCATATGTAGAGAGGGACATGGATGCATGTGTATGTGTATCGTTTTGCCCTTTTAGCCAGAGGAAAAGACAGCAAGAAATGGAAAATAACTGTGTGAAAGCGACCCACAGCCAGCAGGAGAGGAGGGATGAAAAGAAAGAGAAAGAGAGATTTACTCATAGCTCACATCCCCGCCCTCTTTCTTCCCAAATCATCTGTGACACTGTCCTGCATATCCCATTGTGTGCATGTGTATGTGTGTGTGTCTGTACTTGCACCCCACTCAATCCCACATTAATTATAATCAGATTGGTTATTGATCACACACACGCGGTCTCAGTATTGATCCAGCGTGTGCAGTCTGGTAGAGGGTCATGAAACACTTTCTCCAGAGTCTGGAGGCACAGAGAGAGGGAAAGCCATTTTAGTCAAAGCCTTGTACATGTTGTACAAAATGACTATATTCACAGCAAGCAAAGTTAGTCACAAGTCACCCATGAGCACCTTTTGTTGAGGACCCTGATTTGGAATTTTGATTCCTTTGTGCTAAAAAATACCACTCAAAGTGGTACATGTTCAAAACCTTTGCAGCTTAAAAAGGCACTGCAGATGTAATCAAGTACATCTGAGGTGCCTAAAAGATGACATTTTTGCTGGTTTGCATCTGTTAGAATTGTTACAGACAAATCCGCACAATATATGAGACACAATTAAATGCACTACTACATAAGTAGGCTGTGCAGAGAGGATAGGAAGAGGAAGGTTAAGCGAGAGAAAGAGGGTTAAACAGAAAATTGTAGCAGAGTGGTAGGGCTGCTCCCGACCAAAGGTTTTTTCCTAGTTGATTAGTCGTTGTACGTTTATGATATTAATATTTACTTAAATATATATTACAAGTGCACGTACGAAGCTAGCCGCCTGCTAACGGCAAAAGCGGTAATGATTCTGAACGTGTCGGAACAACCAGCAAGGAGACCAAATATTTTGTTCATTTATTTCAACACAGTATAACACCGTCCCTCTCCTCCTGTCTCCGTCAACTTTACCCTGGCTAACACCAAAGATAGCCTGAAATGAAACATTCAGTAATACTTAGCCTATGTATAGGTCTAACAGATGATATACATTTACCATCTTCAACAAATAAACATTACCTTAATTACCTGCATTTGAAGCCTGTTCTTATAATACATCCATGATTTGAAGTGCGGCATGACAAGGCTGTCCCATGTTCCTGACTGTGTGTTACAAGAGAAAAGGTCCGTGTTGCTGCCGTCCCCCTCACTTTTCATATAAACGTATCTGTGAATCTGCATTTGAGACCAAGATGGCTGACTTTACTTTGTGTCTGCACATCTGTGTGTTCAGCCCACACAGCCAAGATGTGAGGTCGATGAGTGCGTCTGGGTCTTTCAGGAAGTACTACAGTATTTCCTGAAGCAATTTGTACATCTAATACGGAAACATCTCTTTGCACAAGAAGTGGACAAGGAAAACTCAATAGTCATAGGTTTTAGTATTTCCTTTTAAACTATAAATAGGGCAAAACACAGACTTTGGCACAAGAACTCCCTCGTCTGTAGTAAATACTTGTTCTGATAGAAACAGAACACTGCAACTCCAATACAACATTTACGTAACATTTCACAGATTTTTGTGGTTAGCCTGGTTCAATCCTATTTTGGCTATGTGTTTGTGTGTGTCATCTCATGTTATGAGTCAAGCTGGATGCAGAAAACTAACCGTCATCGCTTCTATGACTCACTATGACAGCCAGCAGTCATGTTGCACACATACACAGGCAAGGTAAGAAGAGAGCTGAATCTGGTGATACCTATGAGTCTAGCCTTATTGAAGAAGATTGGTTTAAACTGAATTAAATTTTTTTTTTTGGGGTGGGGGCTATAATGTATTGTTAGGTATGATAACAACTAGACACTAAGATGTCCCGGTTTAGTGTGATTTTTTGATGTTGTGTTTCTTTCTGCAGGAAGACACCGTTCACTGGAGTTTACAGTGAAGGGGGTTCTCTGGTGCTGAGGACAGTGGAGAATATTCTTCAACAAGTCCAAAAATATAGCGAAAATGGGGAAAAAGACAAAAGAGATTCTGTTTTTACAGTGAAACTACACATTGTTTAAACAGTTTTAAAATAAGATTTTCAGTTATACTCTTTTCCATACATTTTCACCTGTCATTATAAAAAAAATCAATACCAATAAATACTCAGATTTCTTTAAATAAAAATCAAAAATCGTATATAAAATTGTGCTTAATACTGTAATACATCAAAACTGGTTGAAAACTACGGTTTTAACTTTTTTGTGTAAAGTTCAATCTGCTTTTTTTTTTCAAAAGACCTATTGTATAAGATCTCCCATTCATCACTCCCACTACCAGCATTCTTTACATTTTGATCAGCTGTATAGAGGACTGAAGTATGTGTGCCATATTTAGGAAGAGTGGCTATGCTTTTTACATGCATATTTGCAGTGGAAAATAAAACCACTTCATCTCATTTGAACTACCTTAAAAGACACAGTGTATATCATAATAAATACAGGTAATCTCATACAAAATATATGAGGATGCAGTATTTCCAGTAAGAATCATGCATAAATCATTTCCTTTGAAAATGTAAAGTTGCAATATAAAATGTTTGTTAATTACTGCTTGAGATGCCTTATGATAATCACCGCCTCTAGAACTCATAATTTTTTCATCTTTCTATGCACCACTACATCACTGTTACAGTGCATCCTGTGGCTGTGGAAGCTTTCCTTACGCCTGCACTATCTATAACCACTGACAGTTTTAGTCACAATGGACATGGACGTTTCCAAAATCTACTTTTTTTTGTGTGAACCAAACTCATCAGATACAAGTGGGAAATACTTCAATCCAAACACGCTCCAGATTGCGCCTTTAAAGACTAACAGCCATTTCACTGACAATACAGCCGTGTATATGTGAGTGGGACGAGACGGCAATAAACATAACAGCTTGATGGCCTTCTAGTCTTGGCAAGGCCTCCGTTCATCTACATCTTGTTTCATAAATTCACAGCTTGACTCTGATTTCTGCCTCATTACACTGTGAACAGAGAGAATAGGCCTGTCTCTCTCTGTGTGTGTGTGTGTGTGTGAGACTGAGATTACTGTCTCCATCTCCAAGGAGCGATTCTCCCCAGCAATTGAAGTAGGCATGTATTTACACACACGCGCACACACACACACATTCAGATGCACACACGCCCACACAGTGAAAATTGTGCACACATGCTCATACACAGTAACAAATACACATTCTCCCATACACACACACACACACACACACACACACACACATATATATATATATATATATATATATATATATATATATACACTCAAAAAGACATGACTAAAAATCACAGAGGGGGTCAACATCAGTTCAGCGTTTGCATAAAAGAAACAGCCGCTAGTTTTCAGGAAAACAAGCTGCTTCTCCTTAAACACAACTGGACAGCAGGAGGGAGAGAAGAGAAGAGAAGAGGAAGACCGTGTATATAACAAGAAGGGTTATGTGGGAACAGACAGAGGTACCATGAAAGAGAGAAAAAAGACAGAGAGATGAAGAGGAGGAGAAATATCTTGGTCAATATGCTTTGCTCTTTTAATCTCATTAAGCTTCAAAGGAATCTAACAATTAGCTTGTCCATGTTCAATAAATATATAAGCCCAGTAAGACTAGATATCCAAACGCACACACACACACACAGAAATGTTATCCCTGCTCAACCCCTCTCTACTAACACTATTCATCTTGCTCTCCCATCTACTGAGGCTCTATATTGGTATTTTTCCATGTTTTAGGTCATCTGTTTCATATTACTGATTACCATATTTTGACTGTATTATCATTATACACATCACTCCCAAAAAGTAAATGGGAGCGAGCCCTACAAGGGATACGGTTTCGCAGGGGAACCGACTCCTTCTGCTGCCTGTCGAAGTTGTGGGTTTGGTGGGAGGGGCTTAGTGGAGTGATACGAGGTTGCACAGATTTTGCCTACCCCAGCTTTAACCAAAGAACTAGTCCATCCAAAGGGCTTAGAGAAAAATGTATAATCATCACCGCAACATGCTTCATGCATTATCACACTTACACAGTGTCTGTGGGTGCATGCACAAACACACGGGTGATCACTTTCAAAAATCAAAAATGAAGCAACCAGTGTGCAGAATATTAAAGAAATTCTCGGATTAACCTTTTTCTGCTGTAAATGTAATGAAAATCGAATGAGTATTTTTGAAGCTGTGAAGAATTCTAACATTTTAATATCATTACATTCGACTCCATACACTCATGTGACATTAATAAAGCGCCAACTTGAGAACCAACACACAAACACTATTTCTAGAGTCACATTCATTCCCTTTCTGCGTGCCCTGCGTCAGCCTGCTGTTTGGGAGCAGCTGTGCCATGCTTTTAAATACGTGTAGAGACACACACCAACAGCATACTGTGAATACTTGTGGAATTCTTTTAGCTGCAGGACATGTATTAATGAACTGAACAATGTCTCTGCGCCTTCATATTATCATCAGCTTGAACATGGTGTAAAAAAAACAATGAACAAGAAGTAAAACGGATCCATTCTGTCCAGGTCGTTTAGGTGGGTGTTACAGTTGTTGTGGCTAATAATGTTCAAAGAGCAGCAAGGCGCAGTCAGTACTACTATAAGTCTTTTAGCTGGGGGACAAATGCTAATAAACAAGAGGACTGCTTTCTTGTCTTTGCGGGGTTCAATGTTGATGTGTCAGGTTGGGAGTTGTACTTGCCCCTAGCAAGGTCCAGCAGACAAAAAAAAAAGGAAACCTTTTCAATCCATTTGAAGGTGCTTTGTGACATGTTTTGTTTCTTAAAATGAAGACCACATTCCTAGTAGACCCAGCTGGCAACCAAATGTTGCTTAAAAGTGAGAATATGTAACTTATGGAAGATGAAACAGCACAATAATAATGTTGTGGATGAAAAGTTGAACTCATAAGCAAAAAAAAAAAAGAAAAAAAATGTATCCAGCCCCAATTCAATATACTCTATAGAGGTTTTGCTGCTTCAGTCTACCTACTCTGGTATGACCGATAGCTTACGGTGGCAAATAATAGCTAATGTTAGCAAACTAGATAAATATTGCTGAGTCAGTACACTGACTTTTTGCCTCTTCTCTACTTTTGATACTGCTACACTGTGTTAGCATAGGTAATAACATATCTTAAAGCTGCACTAATCAATATGTTTATATAAACTATAGATCATATGAGTAAGTGTAATCAGAAAAGGGTCAATAGACAAACCCCCAAATAAATTGGTTTCCGCGCCACACACGCTCTGTTCTCATTAACCTCAAATGCTACCTGTCAAGCACCAAACAGCTGACAGACAATGTTAGCAATTAGCTAGTGAACACAGTGGAGCATTACTTTTCTCAGGAGTTGGTGGAGACCAAAACAAAGCTAAAAGGAGACTTACTAGAGACTATACGTACATTTGTCAGATAGTCAGAAACACAACTTCAAATGAATGCTAGCGTTGCCTTGTGTCTGCTGGATGTGTAAATAAGCAACTGTTTGCTAATCGTTTGCCATAATTTATAGGGTGATAATATGTCCATGTGTGTTTACAGCTTGTCCCCCAACACAAATAAAAACAAATATAAGAAATGTAGTTTTAAAGACTGTAGTACAAGTGCTTCATTCCCGTCTTTGGTCAAAAGTTCTAAATGTGTTGCACCTCTGGGTGTGGTAAGGGTGGTCAAAACAGAAATGTGCTCTGTAGCACCTGTAGCCACAGTGATGTCATGGTGTACTGTCACACCTCAAAGTACTTGTACATCACTGAAGCAAAAACAAGATTTTCAGCTGGTTTTATTTTGCTATTTAAAGACGGGTAATATGCACTTAGAACAGGTGTGCTAATGTGAAACTGAAACTATGGATCTATGAAGCAATTTTAATTCCTTCTTCCTTTCCTTCTTTATTCCATCTTCCTACCCTGTGACCCAGATACATGTCTTTGGCCAAAGGGCTATAAACAGTCATAACCCACTATCGAGAGAGAGAGATTAGAATTGATAACCAGAGGCTTTGTTGTGAGATTATAGTTAAATATGGATATATGCTTGAATCCATATCATACATATTATCTACATTAACTAAAAAGGATGAGTGTCTATTTGTCCTTAATCTTTCTTTCCTTTTTTTCTTCCTCCCTTCTTTCTAAGTTCTGTGAGGAGCTGACCACGAGTCTGACCTGCAGCCACAAGATTATCTGGGTCGTCTGCCCACCTCAGGGTGGAGCACATGAACTGTATCTCTCAGAAACAACACCGTCTCATTTGTGAACATTAAAATAACACAGGATGTACTATAATGGGAGCCGGAGAATCTCGCCTGTGTTTAAATGTCAGTTGTACCTGTGAGGCCTCTGTAGTTATTAGTGCTGTTGCAGCAGCCGGTGAGTTACAGGGGTGTTTTTATCTACTGTGTCCTCTATTCTGTAGTGAAATGTTTCATTTAAAAACATAAAAAGAGAGTCGTATGTAATGTCTGTTTTCTCACCATGTTACAAATATTTCTGACAAATTGGCCATATCAAAGCCCATCTGCTGTTGTTATTCCTCAAATTGTTGTTCCCAGTTATACAAAATTTACTTTCATCAAGCTCTAATGGTAGAATACTTTTAAACATTTTGACATTGTCAAAAGAACATCAAGAACAAAAACTGTTGCAAGGTTGTGAAAAAACCTGTTGGCAAGGAAGACCAATAGAGACTAATTTATACCTGAGGCACAAGGTGAGTTGATTAACTAATGGGTAGGATAGGAAACCAACAGTATTTGCCTCCAGGACCAGGACTGAGAACAACCGGCACAGGGTATGTGTGCTCAGCAGGTTAGAAAATAGTTGAGATTTGTACTCTCCCAAATTACAGAGCATGTTTGGAGCCAAAATCACAGTACGCTGATTGAATTTTATCCAAAATACAGTCATATGTGGGCGTTAATGGCACTGTAGACTGATGGAATAGTTTGCATTTATCTAAATCTAATCGATCTTTGGATAAATATTCCACCTCCCATTTTACAGTAAAGGTTCCTTCCTTCCTTCGTCTTTGTACATTTATTTAAAGTTTTGATTTCAGGGTTTCAACAGTGTTCTAGAGTTGCATAATAATGACCCTTCAACCAAGTCAGCAGCAATTTATAGTGTTTTTTTTCTTCTAAATGTCTTGCAGTACCAGAGTTGTACAGTATCAGACATGGGCACACATGGTGGTTGTTATCCTTAAAAAACTCAGAAGTAAGACATTAAATAATGTGAAAACACAAACATTTTTTAGGAAATAAACTCTTTTTGTGTCTTACAAAAAATGTGTAATACAGCTGACAATTACAGTAGTTAATACTGTTGACCATTGCATTTTACTAAACAAATTACACTCTTTTGGTTTGGATGAACTTGTAACATGCAAATTGTCTGTAAATTGATACTGTAGAACACAGACGATGTGTTCTCATGGTCCCAGATCTACCACTCTTGTAATTACTGACGGAGTACCACAAGGTTCTGTTCTTGGTCTTTTGTTATTTACAAATAATATAGCCATGGTTCTCTTTTGAGGACAGGAAAAACATTTTGCAATCGACTGTCATGTTTGCGCTTGACTATGAAGATATACTGTACTATTTTAAAAGGGACAAGTATGTAGCATAAACCAAGCACAACACATTCAACACATTGAAAACATTGTAGCCTAAGCTAATTGGCAATGCCCGTCCCTAGATGGTACTGATGATACTTGTTGATACTTCATAGATAAATACTGAACTTTGGAAGACTGCCTTCCATTACTTTGCACCATAAAAATTGAATGAATTACAAAGGATTTAAAAACTTGAACATCTTATCTTACTGGCTGATTTTTAACTTGTGATCTTATCAATAGTAGTTGATGTTTGTTCGTATGTGCTTTTGTGTGATGTTTGTTCTGTGTCCTTTCTCTATACTCTCTGTCTCTCTTGCAAAAGTGGTCTTGATCTAAATGAGATTACCAGATTAAATAAAGTTAAAAAGAAATAAATAATTAGCCAAGCTCATCTCACACTTGGTGTCACGAGAGTTGTGTCCATCATACAGAGGATTTGTATTATGTATGGAAACAAACATGATAATCGCTTTAGTATGTGCGCTAAACAAATGGAACCATGCTCAGCTCAGATTCCCAGGACATCAGGAATTCACTACAAGTGCTTTCAGTGCGACTTCGATTGAAAAGGAACATGTAAAGACACAAACATAGAATCTCTTATGCTCCCCTGAATATGGAGTTATATCATTAGGGATGTGGTGTAACACGCAGATGGATTTAAGTGTTACATAGTATAAAAGGAAAAATATCAGAAAGAAAGAGAAATCCTTTCAAGTGGCTCTACTGCCTGTTGAGATTCAAGTGGAGAAACAAGGCTGTCGTAGAGGGTTCCCTCTCAATATTTAATCACTTACGCATCACTAGGAGCGCTCCAATGCATGTATGTGGGTGAGTATGTGGGTGCACCTTTTTGACCCCATCTTCTTTTTTTACATGCCAGTCAGGGCTGCTGCATACATGTTTCATAGTTCCTACACATCCAATATTGAACAGGGGTCACACATCTGCACATATTGTCCATACATTTTTGTCCACAGAGCACAGGACATGCAAATCAAGGCTTGAAAACATACATTCAGAGCGCTCATTTTAGACATTGTGACATTTTCACATTTACACACCCACTGCACATACATTAAAAGGCATACATGACATTTCAGGAGACATTACAAGGCACATTGCAGCACTTAGGAGTACATTATCTAAAACACTCCATGCATCTCGTCTTAGTCTTTTATGGCATTTAGAAGCACTTGTGTGAAAAATAGTCAGTATACAATGTTTATCACCCAGGGCTCTTGACAGCTGATATGCTAATTTTTTAGTGCTGCTGGTGAATACCACCCCGCATCTTTTCAGTTCAAACAAGGAGCTGCAGAGAGATACTGGACACAAACTCTAAACCCTCTCTCTCACTGGGATCACACTTAAAGTGATGATCCTCCACTTGCTTGCTTGTATTTTGGTGACGTCTTTGCTGTTTGTATCCATCTGTGTTGTTTTTCTGCACAGCATTTTACAGAGATCACTTGACAATTTAACAGTGCCCACTACTGTCAAGTTTGGCTTTCTGTAAGTGAATTTTAATGGCTTTAAGATGACCAGGCGCAGACCAACAATGCATTCCGAACACACAAAACAAATTATTAAGCAGTCACAAGACATAAAAAAATACAGCACTTCCAAGGACCCTGTGCAATTCCCCCACAAACCCCTCGGGGCTCACAGACGCATGGTTGAAGTTACTACTACTACTATTACTAGTGAAGATGTATGGAATCAGATTTGTGTCAAAAAAAAAAAAAAAGAAAACTTCTTAAACATCAAACAAAAATAAGAATTTGAGAGAGAATAAATCTCACTGAAGCAAAATAAATGTCATCTCAAAAGTAAAACTTATAACTTGGAAACAAATCATTTGTGTAATGGTGTAAACTACTGGTCACTCAAAAACTCATTAGCCAATGGGCACGCACCCCTGGAAAAAGAAAACCGTCCACACGAGAGCTTTGTGTCAGAACTGCAAACAAAAAGTCAGGCAGAGCTGGCAGCGTAACCGCAAAGAGACAGAGAGAGCAAAAGTCTGTGAGAGAGAAGCAGAGGGAGCTGTAAACAAAAGGACATGTGTTCAGAACAGTAAAAGACCAATAGTTTACACCATTACACAAATAATTTGTTTGCAAGTTATAAGTTTTACTTCTGAGATGACATTTTGTTTGCTTCAGTGAGTTTTATTCTCTCTCAAATTCTTATTTTTGTTTGATATTTAAAAGTTTTGTTTGATTTTTTTTTTGTGACACAAATCTGACTCCATATAGATGTAGTTCATTTGAATTGGGTAAATGCATTACTCTCCGTTGTATGTTCAATCACTAAAAAAAAAATGTGTTGTCTTGCAGATGTACTGTATTGTATTGTATAAAAGTGTCACATGATTGTGATTAACTCGTATACCAATGTACACAAAATATATGTGATGTTTGTAAAGCAAATGTAAAATACTTTTTTTCCCTTTTTGCCATATGATCTTTAAGTTTTCATGATGTAAACATTTAGTCAGTGAATCAACGTTATTATATTGCTACACTCCAGATCTCAGTTCATAATAACATAAGGTCCTTGTGTGGGACTCACAGCAAGAACCCAAATACATTATGGATTAGTGTGTGTTCTTGACCTAAAAAACATCTTTAACATGTTAACATTATATAACACAATGAATATGAACACTTGCAGTTTTTTTCTATACTGCGAGTTTCTGTCTGATTGAAACTACAAGAGGCCACAATTTGAGTATTGAGTATTATTATTAAGGAGGGCTTGTGCATGTGTTTGAAAATACATCCCGCCTTAAAAAGCTGAAAGAGCTGCTCTCCTCATTCACAACAACATCTGGTGTAGGAGCCGTTAGATTACGGAATATGAAAGAGCACTCATTAGCTACATTTCATACAGCAACATTTGGATATGTGGAACATTAAACACGTGTATAAAAATACACAGATTCAAGCTCCAGTGCTTGCAAATGGAAACACACTTACTGTAGAAAGCCACCCCATGCATTCACACACAAACACACACAGGTTCTGGTGTGTTCATTATTGAGAGGGATTAACATACTGTACTTCCAGGGTCACTTTAAGTTCTCATATTAATTATAGAAATCACACACTGAGCTTTTGCCCAGTTAGATTTTCTAGTGTAAAGCAAGAGCTCTGGGACACTGCTCAGGCAAAAGAAGAATTTGAGATATCACTTAATGCCACTCAAACACTACACTACACCAGTGAATTTAACAGTATAATTTTTTTTTTTTTCCCCCATCTAGACATTCAGCTCCTGTTATCCACTCAAGCATATGGTTGCCATTGTTATGTTTATTCTTCTCTTGAAATGCTTTTACATGTCCATTTGGATTTCTTCAGCTCTAATGCACATTTATAATTCTTTCTTTCAGTATTTCTTGGCTGAATTGTTTATATATGCACATACATAAACTAATCTTGAGTCTGAATCAACAATCACAAATGAAATGATCGCCACACCTGATTTACAGTTGGCTGATTGATTGGTTGACCCAAAAGACGCAAAACTGCACTGTGTCCAAATCCCATACTATACACCAGGGGTTTTCAAAGTCTGACACTGATGGAAATCTGATATAATTCAGTGTAAATCATTCTGAATCTGAAGCTAGTTAGTCAAAACAGCTCTCCGAGCTTCCTTCTATTTTGTCTGTACTGTGCCAGCCTTGAATGGTTTAAGTCATACCTTACAGACAGGACTTTCTATGTTGGTATTGATGAGTCTAGGTCTTTCGCCTCTAGGCTGCATTGTGGGATCCCTCAGGGTTCAATGCTTGGCCAGATTCTGTTCACTATTTACATGCTGCCATTGGGACATATTATGAGATCACACAACATCAGTTTCCATTTTTATGCAGACGATACCCAGGTTTACTTCAGCTGTGACCCCAGTGACCTCAATGAAATTCATTCATTTATAAACTGTCTCGAGGACATTCAAAAATAGATTACTCCAATAGCTTCCTCTGTTTTTGACTCTCCCGCTCTTTGTTCCCTCAAAGGTCAGCACTGATTGGTCAACAGTATGAATTTGCGTGTCAGAATCCACCAAAGTTGAACTTGACACAAAAAATCAGTGTGGATTTACTTTGTCCCGTGAGTGAATCTATTTATCGCGCTGATTCCATTGGAATTAAGTGATTTTTTGCCATAAAATGTCACCGCTTTAAATGCTTCTATTCTGCAAACTATGAAGCAAATGTGAAGGTACATTCACTTCTCACAGACTAACTGCCAAAACTGAGGGCTTTGTACTGATAGGAGACGTGGGCAAACTACAGGATTTAACATATTTTCTTATTCTTTTTTTCCTATCATTGTAGTCATCACAACACTGTCCAAATGTAAAATTAGACAGCAAAGTTATTTTTGAACACACCCATGGTCCACCGACAGGTGTTCTCACTGACAGTATTTTGACTAATTAGGCCTTTGAGACATGATTGGTTGGTCTAAATACTCACAATCACACCTGATTCATGATTACTTCTTTGGGAATAAAGTAATTAAAAGCACGGGAGGCTTTTGCTTTAATTATTTCTAGTGTTATCATATTTTATTGAAATGTGTAAGAAAAAAATCCTCTTTCCTCTCGCCTCCCTCTACAGGGAGTTCAGGGTCAGCTACAGAACAGCATCCTGGAGCAAGAAGAGATTCAGTATTTTGCTCAAGGACACTTCAGCAGGTGGGATGCTTGCCAATACCGGGGGGGCTTGAACCTAAGTCCTTAATTACATTCTACCCTCAAACACTTTTCCGAGCACCATCACTCTAACTCTCCCCTGTCCTTCTCTGTAGTCATGCAGTTGGCACTCTCGTGCAGATACAGTTCCAGTAAATGTAATAGCAGAGTATTATTCAGCTCTCAGATCAGCAGCATTGCAAGCAGCCAAAAGCAAGAAGGTCTGAGGTGACTGTGGAATGATCATGTAAGAGCAAAATTCTGGAAAAAGACATCTAATAGATGGAAAGGAAGGAGACCTTTTTTTTGTTTTATCACTCTAACTCACCCACTACCTTTCCCCTCCTCCCTTAACCTTTCCCTAAGCATCTCATTTACTTGCTCTCACTCCGAGTTAGGGTATTTTTCTTTCTCTCTTTTCCACTTTATTCCATCATTTCTTGTTTCACCTCTCTTCCCCTAGTCCTCCCATTCTTTTCTTCCTCCCTTTCTCCCTCTCCCTTCATCTCTTCCTCCTTTGCCTTCCACTTTTGTTTTGAAATGAAATGAGTGTGTTTGATGGGAAGCTGAATAGAAAAGGTGGAAGAGGGGGAGGAGGTGGAGAGGGGGACTGTGGGAAGACGGCAGGTCCTATATTTAGCGGTGAGCGTGGGTAGATACCGTATTGACAGGAAAGACACACGGTTTCTATCCAAAGTAAAGCAGAGGGAGAGAAAGGGATATTGAGTCAGAGAGAGAGAGAGAGAGAGGGGGGTGGAAAAAGAGACAAATGCTGATATTTGTGTGTGCGTGTGAGAGAAACAACGAGAACAGCAATACATTATCGGTAACACAAGCCGATGAAAGTAAACATGCAAATGTAAAAGTTATACCGCCCCCATTAGAACAATCCGTGTACTTCTTTGCTTTTTTGTCTCTGCCACAAGGTGGCAAGGTCCAAATGTGCAACCAAACATGTTCAAACCATAGACCACTTCCTCCCATTGTAAAATGAAGCCAAAATATCCCGGATACAGGCGCTGCCATCTTGTGCTGGTGACGTCATTTGGAGCCAGAGTCTGCACAGTAGTGATCGAGGTCCCGCCCATACACCCGCCCGAACAAATTGCAGACACCACAAGTTGTCAATCATGACATGACACCCCCTTTTTAGAAGAATCTCTTCTTTGGCCAATCGGACAAACACTGCAGGTTTGCATGCACACTTACTGGGTAACAGCCATGAGCTTCATTTTGTAGTTTGGCAAACTCCAGAAATAAACGTTGATACAGCTTATAAAATCTAAAAATGAGAAGCCAGCTAACAGCACTGATCCTGCCCTTGATTTTATGGGGGGACAATTGGGTGCAGGGAGGTTGAAGTGATGGGACATTTTATGTTTTAAGGGGGACAATGGTGCACTCTGGCTTAAACCCTGAATTTGTTCAAAGGAATAAAGAGTGAAAGTGTATGAAAATGTGACATCCCGCCAAGTTTTGAAACCTCACACATCATGTTTCATGGATGGAATTTCTCTTTTGCCTGTGAAGAAGGCAAAAGTCTAGCAAACCATTGCTTGATTCACCTTTACAATAAATGCAAAATGGCAAAAATCTATGCTCTTTTAAAATGTCAAAAGCTGTTTGAGATGATCTGCTGTGATTATTTGTCAGAACTTCTGTTGCATCCAATCAAATTCATTCTCCCTCATTTTCAGTTTGTCTTTGGGGTTTGGTGTGATTTGATAAATGGACTGCACCACATCAAAATATTGTGTGTGTGTGTGTGTGTGTGTGTGTGTGTGTGTGTGTGTGTGTGTGTGTGTGTGCACGTATGCCTGTGTTATATGTCATTTACTCGGATTTTGTCTACAGAAAACACTCATAGAAAGTAGACTGTACACCAGAAGTAACTCCCAACTGAAATGAAGTCATTAATAGCAGCGAATAACAAAGTACAAGTAGCCCAATCATAAAGAAGTGAAAATCACAGAATACAAGGTGATCATTTCTCCACTCAACTGAAAAACTGCTGTTTACATCCCAATAGTTTTGGAGTCTGCGCAACACAGTGTGAAACCAGAGCATGAAGGCTGTGCGTCTGTTGGGATCCTCTCTTTACATCTTCTTTTCCTCATTGTTTACAATGGAGAGAAGATTTTGCTCCCACTAGCAGTCACAGCTGAGGTTGTTTTTTTCTCAGAGCATGAAGTGCAAGAAGTGATGGATATTTCCTCTTTACTTAAAGGGAGTCATGACCACTAGCTTCTGCAATGTAAAAAATAGTAATAAACTTATAAACCTAAGACTTTTATGAAAGTAGACACCATTTTTGAATAGTCTGCATTTTTTCAGCAATAGCTATTCAATGTATTTTCATTCTGTAATTATTTCTCTATGTAATATTCATTGTTAGTGGTGGAGTCCCTCGCTACGTTCAGATTGCCTTCCTAAACCAGGATTCAAATGATGCAGCATGTAATCCACTGTTACTGTTTGTAATTTTATCTCATTGATATCAGCCTCATTGTTTACTGTTCACTCTCCCACAGCTGAATCAGTATTCTGTTACTGCTAATGCAAACCAAACATTTCCTACTGCCGCTTCACATCAAAAGCATTCAACTGGCGCAACACAGGGTGCCTTTTATTGTGAAGCAGTCAAGAAACGGAATGCATTTGACAGCGAGGTTAGCGCACACCATGATCATTAATCAGAATTGCGTCTACAAAACAAGACAACAGTCTTGACTGGAGGAACTTTTTCATAGTTCTAAGAACAGCTGGAGGACCCCTTCTCTTTTTATTGTGTTCCCACTGCAAGAACTGGGAACGATCGTAGTTCACAAGAGGAACCTTGAGTGACGTAAGTGTACGGTGATTGGTCCAGATGTAAGTGTATGCTGATTGCTCAAACACATGAGCCAATGCAGCACTGGCAACCACCATCTTTAAAAACCTGTGTAACAGCACAGTAGCCTTAAAAATTGGACCAAAACGTGGACAAATGGACTGACAGCGAAGTCCAGGTTTTATTAAGCGTGTATGCAATGGGGGAAATACAACACAATTTTGACTGGTCAAAGCAAAATATAATATAAAAATCTTGCGTGTGACCTAAGTGATACCAGTACTATACCAACCAGCGGGCAGCTTATGTCACTTCAGCGTTCCTATTGCCGGTGCGAATGCAAACAGAAAAAAAGCCCTTGAAGGTTATGTAGGTCTCGGGGGAGCTCCCCAGTGGGCAGTTCCTCTCAGGGAGTCCCCAGAACTGTTTGGTCCGAAAATACCTAATGTGAGTTTGTTTGGCTGCACTGTAAATGGATACACCAGTTGCTCCAATGTTGTATTTCTGACAAAGTAGCAGAGGTCATTGTTTTCCAAGTCACAAGTAAGTCTCAAGTCCCAAGTTAAGTGCCAAGTCAAGACAGGCAAGTCCCGGGTCAAGTCCCAAGTCCAAGTTTCTATGTCCAAGAGTCCTAAACAAGGCATTATGTGCTCTTCATCAAATGTAATGCCAATTTAACAACAGAGTAATAATATATTAAACTAACAAACAAATCATGAATGCTTTTTAAAATTTGTAATTATTAGTTAAAACAAGTGCAACTGAACTTAATCATAAAAAAGCAGTGCTGACATTGCACTTTCATAGCATATAGCACTATTAACCAGTACCATAGCAGAATGAATTTTGTATGTTTCTGTCCTGTCTTGTATTTAAAAAACATACTTTTTAATCTTTGGGCTGGGGGAAGGTATCAAGTATTTTCAAGTCCAAATTGAGTTGCAAGTCGAGTCTAAAGTCACCCCCAGAGTTCTGAGACCTTTAGTCACCCGCTGTTACTGCCAGTAATCACAGATGTCACCAAATAAACTGGGACTGAAATCTTTAGGATTATAACTAGCCCCAATGAGCATTTGTGACCATAACATTCAAGCCTAATTAACTGTATTCAAAAGTGATTCCAGAGCTAGTTAGTAAAGCCTGCCTAGTTGAAATAAACCATAGGAACACATTGCATATTACAGTACATGCATACATACAAGTATGACAGATGGATCAATGTCCTTTATTGTAAAATATGAGTTCATTGTCTGTCATAATCATAAACGGATTGAACTATATTGACTTTTGCAGCAGCTTGTGCTGCCTTACTAGACAAATCGCAGGCAAATGTCCCACTCTCCTCATCTTCTCATATACCTCTTCCCTCCTTTATTTCTCTCCTCCTTCTCTGTGAAGTGGTGATCCTTCCCTCCCTCCCAGGGCTTGACAGATTCACAGTGCTACTTTAACATCCTCTCCCCTCTTCTTTTATGCTTCATCTTCTCCGCTCACCTCTCCACTCACCCCTCTCTCTGTTGCCATACCTCATACAGTATCTCCCCCTCATCCTCACTCTTCCACTGCCTCTCTTGCCCTTCCCTCTCTTTACTTCCTCTTTTATTTCTTCATTTCTCCTCGTCTCTCAGACCAGCTCCATTCGACGAGACTTAATTTACATGGCAGTAGTAAACGTAACTATAATGTACTATGAGTAATATGAATGTGAAAACAGCAGGAATAACATCAGCACAATCCACAAACACAGTGTGCGAGGTAAAAGAAAAAAAAGCTATAAAAGTAAAGTGAACAAAGTGAAGAGATAAATGTCAAGGTAACAATAAAGCAAAGAACAATAACAGTTTTATAGGACTCTGAATGTCTCTGTGTGATTTTCTCTCCCTCTGCCAGTTCACCAGTTATTGTTGTTTTGTTCTCAGAGGGGAGAGGAAAAAGGGAACAGCTCTTAACTTCCTTGACTTTAATTGCATTCACAAAGTCCGGCTCTCTGCTCCTCACTCGAGTGGAGCTCTGAAACAGAGCCAGTGTGAAAGTCGGGCATTAATTCACATGAAAAATAAAATATTAGACACTTTAAAACATCCCAGGTTCCACTGTGAGGAGTTTAATTTCTCACCCTGAGGCCCAGGTTCACTGTGTTTTTGTCATCTGCAGAAAGACCAGAAACAACCATGAGAGCTGTTTTGGTCAAAGTTCAACTTATGATGCATTTTCCTCAGCTGCAGCTAATTAATGTTAGTAACTGGTGGCACCAAAGCTCTAACACATTTCATAGAAACAGAATAGAAACTGATCAGGTGTGCAAAATGCTAATATCCTTTTTCCAACATGAAACTTTATCCAGTTACATCAGTTACATTTCTTCCTCCTGGTGACCGACTTGCTGTGTTGTTTCTTTCAATGTATGCACAATCGATGCATTCCTCCCATGGGGACAGTCACAGTTGTTAACTAATCAATAACACTACTCCCATTAAAGTTATTTCGGAATCAATACTGCATTTAGATTACAGCTATGAGCTAATCCATACCATTAATATTCCAATCAACTAGTGTATGATCACTGGAGATGAGAATCATCTCGGAGCAGCGCTGCATTAAACGCGGCATCGACAAATAAAGCAAAGGTGTGTATCACTCTGCTCCTTGTGTGTCACTGTGTACAGAGCAGTGGTGGTACTGGCAAACCACAGGGGCCAGCTGTTCTTTTAGAGGGGCCCGTTAAATTAAATTAGTTAAAAAAGTGCTCATTTTAGCAGTGGAATGGTTCAGAAGTCAAGTCAGACCATAGACTATATATAAAGATGGACGACGCATCTCCACTTCCTCTCACTGTATAAAAAGGAAGCCAAAATATCCCGGATACGCTGCCCTCTTGCGCTGGTGACGTCATTTGGAGTCCCAGCAGTATCAAGGTCCCATCCATACAACCGCCCGACTCGAGCACACCACAATCAATCACAGTTGTCATCAAATAACTTAAAACCAAACTTATCAGAAAAACGAACACTTGAACAAACATCAGCGATAAAAACTAATCTAAAATGACAGAAACCACCTTTGGGAAAATGTTATTTGACGTGTACTTTGACTTTTCAGTTTGGCCCATGTCCCATCCGCTAACGTGGAGGAGGCGGGGTTTATGACCTATACTGCAGCCAGCCACCAGGGGGCGATCGAGCTGTTTTGGCTTCACTTCTGGGGAGCTGTCATGTCCTCCATCTTTATATACAGTCTATGAGTCAGACAGGTCATCTAAAGAAATAAAGCATAAAGTAGGACAACGTGCCATTTTACTAACAAAGTTAGCAAGTTCAAATTTATAGTATCGTCCTCTTGAGGTGTAATACAACAAACCACATGATATTCAATCAGTAAAGTTTTAGACAACAGATTTATGTTCACATCAAAAAGACACAATGCACATATAGATACACAACTTGCACACCTTTCTTATTTATTGTCTAGGCATACAAAAATATATACAGTACCACAGTGCATATACTCTGACACATGTACAGATCAAGACTGAATAAGGAGGGGATTGTGCCTTCACAACAGGGGGTGAAAACTCAAAAGGGTCCCCTCACTTCACCAAGCCAGGGCCTGTACTCCTCAAAGTTATGAGAATTACACTTAAGGATGCTCTAAAGAGCCAACTCTAGAGTAAAAAGTTCTTCCCTAAAAGTGAAGAATAAGACACATTTATCATGCAGCAGCTCACACCTACTTATAGTAAAGTAGTAACCTCTAAGAGCAGCTCTCAAGTGATCACATGATTAATGCATGTGTGTTCAGAGATAGGTTATTCTGCAAAAGCCTGTAGGATTTTTAAAGTCAATTTTATTTGTGTAAAATCTTGAATATGACCAGAATCAATTAACACTGAAAGACTCCAACCAAAGGAATATGGATAAAAGTATTGACAATTGGCCAAAATAAACAAAAGTAATACAAAACTGGAGCAAAGGCAATTGTGTGCTGCTGGTACATCAAAGAAACATAAAATGAGGGAATTTAGCACCACGATGAGAAGTACAACACAAAAAAGATAAGTGGAAAGAGATTGCAAACAAAATGGCAGCTTTATTTGTTTCCTTTTCACTTTGGATTGATGTGAAAAAGTGCTTCACAAGTGCTTCTGGAGATACCAGGAACCACCTTATTCGGAATTATGCCTATTGCTTCTGATACCGTTTTCTTCACTATGACCCCAAATCCCATTTGATCGGAAAAATGTATGAGACCACCCCCCGAGTTCATGATGAGTCATCAAAAATATTTTTACGTTTTACATGGAGAGTAAAGAGAGGGATCTTGATACAAAAATAATCATGGACACATGTTTAGCATGTGACAAGAGATAAATGAAAAACTGGGCTAATACAGGGACACAGGATTAGAAGTTGGAGAATGTGTTTTTCATTTCACTGTGTCTTCGAGGTTAGAGGAGCTTTGTCGTCATATTAAACACGTGGCTAAGGTTCGGGGATGACTGATGCGGTCATTGTTCTCGGGAGGACAGTGTCATTGTTCAATAACAAATTGTCTATACAACAAGATATGGACATTTGGTGTTATTACGTCACATCAGTTTTAAAGAGCACTGTTTTAGCCTGAACAACCCCCTTTAATATACTAAAAAAATGCATTATTATATACTGTATTATATATATATATAGACCTATTAAGATACAGGTAGATACAGAACGTGAGCTGGCAACAGGAAGAGCTGCAGGCAACAGGCAGGTCCTGCGGTTACCAAAAGTTTTCTGGAATTGGTCCAGTGGATCACCTCCGCCGGCATCCGCGAACGGGCTGCACCGTAATCCTTGTGGGCAATTGTGCCCATGAAAAGTACGTCCACTAAAAGTGCTTGTTTTTGCCACTGACAGGCTCAGACTGTTATTTTAAGTGTCTGACAACATTATGGAAAGGATCCTTACAGAGACAGAAACTCTTCTCTCCA
Source organism: Macquaria ambigua (assembly GCA_008360985.2). Taxonomy (NCBI): domain Eukaryota; kingdom Metazoa; phylum Chordata; class Actinopteri; order Centrarchiformes; family Percichthyidae; genus Macquaria; species Macquaria ambigua. The sequence continues at coordinate 67,071 of VMKM01001592.1, read as the reverse complement.
ACTCTGACTCACGTTTCCACTGTTTCCAACTCACCTCTTGCGAGTTTTCTGAGTGAGACTTTCTGTTTCTGGTTAAACAAAAAGGATCTTACTCTTTAACAAAACAGTCTGTCTCTGCAGGGATCCTTTCCATAATGTTGTCAGACACTTCGAATCGAGCCTGTCAGTGGCAAAACCAAGCACTTTTAGTCGACATACTTTGACGGGCACAGTTGCCCCCACAGATTACGTTGCATCTATTGCAGCCCGTTCGTGGATGCCGGCGGAGGCGATCTACTGGACCAATTCCAAAACTTTTGGTAACTATTAGTCATTTAGAAAGTAATTTAAAATTTGTAAAAAAAAAAAAAATAAGGCCCAGGTTTAAAAATACCAAAGCACTAAACCTCCAAATGCTAAAGCTAAAGCAGGCAACACTTAGTTGACACAAGTGCATGTTATCGAGGTTCTCTTTACCTCTTTATCACCCTCCTTCCTGCACAAAAAACTCCCCAAGCTGTTGCAATAAAAAATAGTAGCTGCTGGTTAAGACGTTCCTGATAGCTGCAGTTACGCTGACTGTGTTCACACGCCAGCAGGAAGAACGGGGAGGCAAAAGACAACCTGTCCACCTTTGATGCAAGCTAATCAAACTTGCAGGCATCCTTTAATCAGCTGGTGTCTTTGTGTTCTCATCCCAGTTAAACAAGAACATGTTCTTCTTTTTGTCAACTGCTGCAGCCTGTTTAGAGGAACGTGTCCTCAGTCACAGAGTGAGGTTTAATAGAGGTTAAGAAAAGCTTCCACCCTACAGCAAGCGTCTCCGATCTCAGAGCCACGTCCCCACCAGCAACACACACACACACGCACACACACACACAGAGCGACGCTACCCTTCAGGTACAGTGTGTTCTTTATCGAAACAGACACTAATCCAACCAGGAGAGATAGTATAACACACCTTTGAGCTCTGCGCACGTGCATGAAGCAACAGTGCCTCATACCTTCAGATATGCTCCACTTAGAAAGCAGAGCAAAATACACACCAGCATACACACACTCACAAACACACAAAAGTAGGTCTAGGCCACGGCAGGTCAGTGCAGCAAAGCAAAGCTAATGGATGCAGACAATAGGTGTGTGTGTGTGTGTGTGTGTGTGTATGAGACAGAGAATGTGTCTGTGTATTTCTCTGTGTGTGTGTGTGTGTATGCCATATGGAGACAGACTGAGTGTGTGTGTTTGCATCGCTTAGGGCCATGTGTGACCCCGACCTCAACCACTTGCATGACCCCAGCATGTGCGTAGCTACTGTGACCTGATGGTGCAATCACGTGTGCGTGTGCGTACATCAATATGCAGAAATGCAGCAGGACTTAAGATTAAAGTTAGTGAGACATAAAGTAATAAAAAACCCAGCATGCATCCTCTGTCTGAGCGACGCTGGACAACATTCAGAGCTAAATACTGTCTCACAGACTGGACGTAATTATAGACTGTTTTTGTCATACTTGGCAGTCTGGGCTACATCCACAGATTGGTGGGATTAATATACAGGCAAAGTACTGGTCTGTCCCATCTTGTTCCTATTAGATCTAAAATTCAATTGAGAAAATATGGTTTTCTGTATTGTTAAGAATTTGGAGAAATCACTTAAGGCTCCTTTAACAGTGAGTTATTTCAACTAAGGAGATGGCAAAGTTTGTTTTTTCCACATTGGTGAAACATATGAAAATGCTAATTTTAATGTTTTCTTCTTGGTCATCCTTCAGTTGGACCTCCCTTTTGTCAGTTTTTAATAACCACACTATGAAAAATCTAACAACCACCAGTTAACCTGACTTAGGAATATATTTGATATGTTTTCTTGCAGCACGCTTAAGCATAAAGCTAAAAAGGGGAAACACAAATTTTAAGAGTGATCTTACAGAGAATGACTTCAACAGGAATAAGATAAAGAAATGTATTATTAAGTGTCTTTTATTGATTTAAAATAATATTTTAAAAATTTTTACTTACGCAAATTAATATTATATTTAGCTATGATAAAGGCTCAAGACATTTACCAGAGTAGATTACAATTTATACAAATACATCTCTCTTTCCTGAACAGCTCAGGTGGATCTTTTAGAACATTCTGTCTATTTTTTTTCTTTTTTTGTTTTGTTCTTGTATACTCCTATTCCTGATGGGTTGCATTTAATAATCACATGTGGATGATATGTACTGCAAGGAGCTTTGGTGTCCTTGACATGTGGTAAAGATGAATTTCTCTTAGTTACTTGTATCCCTCCCCCCGGGGTGTGTATGTGTGTGTTTGTGCGAGCGCATGTGTGTGTAGGTTTAAGTTGGGTTTTGGGAATTGATTTTTGTGTGGTTTATATGTTGTTATCAAAACTATGTCAATAAAAATAATTTAAAAAAGAGAACATTCTGTACCAAAGTATGTCTCAACTGCTGTCCAAGGTGCTGATCCTGGGACTGCGGGAGCTGTCAAAGGGACTTTGTCGATGCACTGATTGGCAGGATTCCTTTTTTTATAATAATTTCTCTTCATTAGGTAGTAAACAGTGAGGTGATGACAGGGAATGAGGGGAGAGAGAGATGAGGAATGACATGCAACGTAGGTCCCTGGCTGGCGGTGAGCTGGGGACGTTGGTTCATGGTCAGTGCCACCAGATGGGAAGTGATGGGATGGAATCTTAACATAACTGACAGGATGTACAATTTTAAGCAGTGGTATCTTCTTTTTATGTCCTTTCTGGTCGCCACTCTGATATCTGTGTGCTGCTTTCATGCTACAACCTTGTCACCAACTTGTGCTAAAAATCATGTGTCCATTGGACCAAACAATACAGATTTATATATATGTACATATATATTAGTTATATGTTAGTTCACCACATTTATAGGCATCATGTCCTTTTCCACCATAAAGCAAAGCCTCTGAGTTATTGCCTGTACATGCACATCACTGCAGCCTCTTCTAGCTAACACCAACATGATAGTTTGTTGAGAATTACAGTGTTCCACTTTCGACTTGCACTGCAACCGTCGGGTGCTGACTTTTCAGGTGGTACAACATTGACGTTGTACTGGAGCTGTAGTTTAAGATGGCAATATTTACATTGAGCATTGTCCTCTTTTACAGTGTACTGCTCCCACACTGGACTACGTTTTGCCCTCTTCATCTTGCCTCACCATTGACCGCTTCTTCTTTTGTTGTGCCAGTAGTTTAAATGAAGCGTAAATGTGAAGTACGCCCTCTTGTGGTATAAAACTTAATATATGTGAGCTCCGGAGAAATGGTACACAAAATATACATTGTCGGTTAATACATTTTTCATCAGTTCAGTTCTTAACGGCAATTAATCGATTAACGATTAATGATTAACATCCCTTTTATATAAACTATATTTATAATCTGTTACTAAAGGACAAACACATGCAGTGAAACAGAGCAGAGGGAGGAAAAAAGTTTTCAAATATCCGTTCAGTAGTAGCTTGATTTGTGCTTTCTAGGGTTGAAAGGATTCAGAAGAGACAGATTTAGAAAAGAATGATCAAAACTGAAGCAGCAGAGGCCTGGATATCCAGACTTTTAGTCCTTATTACGGGTCGAGGTCCAAACTCCCTCATTCCTACACTTCCCATAAAAATTACAAATTTTAACTCTCCAAACCCAAGATGATGATGTCGTCAGGGTTACTGTCTCAGACTTTACGAAGCTCCTACAGAGCCACAGAAGACATTGTACTGTAACTGTTTTCACAGGCTCCACATGACTAGTTAACTGGTCTTAATGTGTAACATGGGTGATGTTCCCCTTTAAGCAGATTTTTAGACCTGTTAGTTTTCTTCTACTCAGGTAAAATCACACCAAAGTAATATCACTCTGACTTGAGTAGGAATTGTTTGCATGTATCTTTCTACACTGCACATGGAGTAATCCTAACCTTGAAGAGCAGATTTTACTGCCCCAGATGCTGCAAAAACACATCCGACACCTTAAGAGAGACATCAGAGATGAGTGTTACATATGTAATGTACGTAATTAGATGCTAAGTCAAAGATGTAGATCATTTAGCGGGTTGTTCAACATAGAGAGAGACAGAGAGACACAGAGACGGAAAGGGAGAGGCGGGAAAAGGAAACCAAAGAGGACAGAAATAGAGGAACAGAAAACAGATACAAAGCTGTGAGTCATGAAAGAGAGACAGAGGAAACATCCAGAGAGAAAGAAAGAAAGTCTCCAAAGGCTGTTAAAATAAAACCGGCTAAATGAGTTGATTATATAAATAAGCTCAGAAAATTGAGAGCAAAACACAGAGAGGGGGAGAGGGAGGAAACGAAAGCCCAAAGGGAAGGAGAGAGAAATGGATAAAAGAAAGGAAGAGAGGAGTGGGTAAATTCATTTTGAGGTTTGGAATTAAAACAGCTAAATGATCCGATTATCTAAACAAACCACACGATTTGAGTTGGACACCAGCAAATTCAATGAGAGAGGTGGAAATAGAAGAGGAGGAGGAGGAGGAGGAGGAGGTGGAGGAAGCAAGACTCATTAAATTAAAAACAGCAAAATGAGCTGAGGTTCCTAAACAAGCTCAGAGATTTGCAATGCTAATCACAGCGAGCGAGGTCTGCACGCCACCCCAAAATCACCTGAAAATAGTCTTTGATGCACTAAAATAAACAGGCTGACGAACTTAGTGGCTGAACCGGGATACGGCCGACTCAGGATGCTCCGGATCACACACACACACTCACACAGTTTACCACATGAATGAAGACGACTCGACATGCCATTTCCTCTGTTTCACACTGGTTCACAGGCATGCCTTTGAGCAAGACTCGAGGCTGCCAATCCAAGCAGAGCCCCGGACTAAAACTCCCATGATGCATTGCAAATTCAAACACACCATGAAGGTTAAAGGCTTTATGTGAAAGCAACCATGAATCAATTCCACGCAAAAAAATCTGGCTAATAAATTTAAGTAGTGTGACCCGACTTAACCCTGTGGGAGTCTGCGTAGAAACCCCAAGCTCTAGTCTGCATACATACATATTCTACATTTACATATTTAAAAAAAATACACACTTTTCTCCCTGTCTTTGGCTTGGAGCTCATGTGAATACACACAACACTAAACTCAAGCCCAAAGGCCACATTTGAATACTACATGCATCAGGTTGCATTAGTCAGTGTGTCCAGAAGCATCTAAGCCTTGACAGAAACACACAAACACACACACTTTTTAAGCCTTATCCATTAGCCGAGGGCTGCCTAGTCTATTTGCCTGAGGAAAAGAATAGGCCCAACACTGATGAATTTTAATAAGTGTGGCTTTGACGGGGAAGACAAGCTGAAATATTCAAAATGTAACGTGTATGTGCATGTGTGAGGTGATGATTTTAACAGGATGCTGCTGGGATGGGCAGTGATGGAAGAGGAATTGAGATGTTTTACATAAGTACAAGTACTAATAGAAATACTCCAGCACTGAACATTTTACTTAAGTCAAAGTACAAAAGTATCATCAGCAAAATGTATTTTCAAAAGTATCAAAAGTAAATGTACTCATTATGCAGGATGGCCCATTTCACAGTGTTATACTTAAGTAGTTTTCACTGTATAATGCATCATATTTTAGAAGCTGATCATCTAGTTTGGAGGAAACTTTAGATCCTTAAAAAGTAACTAGTAACTAGTTACCTGTGACTCAGATAAATGTAGTGGAGTAAAAAGTACTATATTTGTCCATGAAATGTAGTAGAGTTGAAGTATAATGTTGCATGAAAGGGATATATAAGTTTAAAAGTCAAAGTACCTCAGAATTGTACTTAAGTATGTTCCACGACTGGGCATAGGAGGCTTCATATCTCTCAAATAAAATAGCTCAGTTATATCTTGTAATAAATAAATAATTAATAAATTAGTGCTTAAATGATTAGTCAATTAATGAGCTAGTCGATTGGCAGAAAATGAATTGATAATCGATGAATCACTTCAGTCCCTTTTCAAACAAAAAAGCTAAACGTTTGCATGTTCCAGCTTCATAGATGTAAAGATTTGCCGCCTTTGCCTGTTTTATATCATTGTAAACTGAATATCACTGGGTTTTGGACAAAACAAGACATTTGAAGACAACACCTTGGGCTCTAGGAAACTGAAATCAACATTTCTTTCACTATTTTTTGACATTTCATAGACCAAATGATTAATCGGTTAATTGCTCTGACAATCTTTGGGTCAGCTAGGACTGATTTCCTACTCTGAGATTCTTGCCAAACACAGGCCCTTTATTGGTATTCAGAAAACTTGTTTTGCACTTGACCAAAAAGTTGGTTCCATTTTGCTGGTGCTTTCAGAGTCCAGGTATTTGTGTGTTTGCTTTTTTTCTACTTGCGTCTGGCATCTGGAACATTTGAACTTGCTCCATTTGGAAGGGGGTCCACTCTCTGCTTGCATTTTAAATCATTTTAAAAGTGAAAGAGCAGCTTGTACTCTGTCTGTGTGGGCGCTAATAATTTGATAAGGGTAAGAACATCTTGTCTACCTTTGTGGTTTTAAGTGTAGGCACGTAGATGTGTGTGCCCCTCTCTCTGGCTGTTATTCCCTGACAGCCAAAAACACCTTTCGTGAATAAAACATCAGGTATAAAGCCTCAGTATATAATCCAATCTGACGGCCCCAACAGCCAGTAACGTTTGGGCTTCAGATGGCTGTTGATGGGGTTGTGCAGGGGTTATGAAGAATGTGATCTCAGATTTTTCACTCGCTAATTGACCATTGCTTAACCCCTTCCCTGAACAGCAATTGCCCAATAATAGCTTAGCAACCGTAACTAGGCATGGCAAGCCTGGCAAACTGTGGATTTCTAGATACAAAATACTCAATATTTAAAGAGTTTGGTAGATGGTGTCTTTATTAAGCCTTTCAAAAGAAAAGGGGTAAGGACTGGATTAAACACTGTGTTTATCTGCTCTAACGTGAGCTACAAACGTTAGCATGCCCAGCTAACTAGCTTACTACCGTTCATTTCATTAGCTAGCTACATTTTGTGGGGTTACAGGTTAAGTTTTTAAAAAAGCCCTTTTCACAATAGCATTTCCACCGTGTAGTATTCCCCATATGTGTGGAAGCCGGTCCTGGATGCTACTACATCAGAGTGTAGGGTAGCTAATGTTAGCAGCTCTGTCCTGATTTATCTGTTTTGGGGAAATGTACACTCCAGCAACCCCAACCAAATTAGTTACCCGAGATAGCGTTTCGTTCGCTGAACAGATCAGTTAGTCCTCGTCCTAAAAGCTCCTGTAACATTGAAAATGAAACATACCATTTGAAAACACTAGCAAAAATGCATACATCTATCTTGCTTGTCCAAGTATGTAAGCTAAGCAGCCAAACAGGGTTATGTTAGAATGAAATAACAGTGTTTTCCTTGTCAACACTTTTAATACTAACTACCTAACTAGCTTTACACTGCAGTACAAGAACAATGCTGCCTCTTTATTTACATGTTTTCTACAGCAACTGGTAAGAAAGCTGACTTTTTGCCTGGGACATGCAGCTTTAACTTTAATCGTATAGCATCATATCATGAAAGTAGCCATTAAGTGCATATTTAAGACCCCTTTGATAGGGTTCTAGTTTTACCTTGAATGTTTCCAGGTGACTTGTTTCCAACAAGGTCTAGGGGTCCTAAGGTTGCTAAGGGTAGGGAATGATTTGCATGTATGTAACGTCTAAAAAGGCTGCTAGCATACAACCAGTGCCTGCTTTTAGTCATCAAGGATATGGTTTTTCCTGCATGCAATGTATTTTATATTAGCAACAAAGTCCTTTACAACATCAGTATATTGATTTTTTTTTAGTGTGTTCATATGCACTCAGTATCCCACATAAAACCTCATATTCCAAAGTCTTGCATTGCTAATCTGTTTACATGTGGATGTTCTTATCCCAGTTATACATAAATACACCAAATATTATTACCATACAAACAAGGCTTAAGCAGAGGGTGAAAACAAACGGTAAATGGGATGAGGTGTAAACATGCCTTGGTATTAAAATAACTATTACCCATCTATCTTATTCAGGTTTGACATAATTGGGATATGAATGTTATTATGGGATGGGTGGAGATGCAGCTTTTTTTGGGTGGAAATAATCTCTCCTGACTTTGGAAGCCAGTGTGCAGTCAGTGAGGGAAATCACTGTGGACTTCAACTTTGTACAGGTTATTTAAATAGGGCAGGTCATCTTTGTGTGTGTGGTTTTTTCCTTGACAGCTAAAAACACCATTAATGAATAAAACATCATTCGTGAACCTTCACGACATAATCCCATCTGAAGGTCCTGACCACTAGTAATACTGCTATTCTCTGGTGATGGACTTTGGCTTTTAATTGCAATGTGGACTGTGTGTGTGTAGGCATGTGCAGGCAAAAAAAAAAGGCTAGAAGATTCTTCTTATCCACTGCAAAATCCAGAAAGTTCTGCTGTGTGTGTTTGTGTTCATGACAACTGATGTTGATGATTATATTCCATCATGAGAAAGTTTAATGGTCATATTAACCGTATCACTGGTTGTTTAACTGTTTATGTCATGATGATATTTCCCAGAGCATGTATTAGAGATTTATAGTTTGAGATTCTGAGGTGAAATCGTGTCAAGCTAACTGAAAGTCTTCCCATAAGAAACATTGCAGCACTTTAATTGACTGTGTGTGTGTGTGTGCACTAAAAATACATGAACTCAGCAAGACACTTTTGTCTTGTGTCACTCTCCTGGAAATAGCTTGAAGGGTGGGGTGGGTGTTTGGCGGGTTGATGTATGGAGCGGGTGGATGGACGAATGACGAGAGAAGAGAGACAGAGCGAGCATATAAAACACAGAAGGCAGAGAGAGAGAGAGAGAGAGAGAGCAAAATATAGAAACAAAAAGACAGAGAGAGAGCCTCTGGCCTGTTCTAGTTCTTCTTGTTTTGGAGTGGTTTAATGGCTGCCGCAAAACACACAGAGACCGGATGAGACAACTTACAGACTGTGCACCTTATGCTGCATTTAAGCGCTGTTGGAAATATTGCCATTACAAATCAACTGGACCCAAACAGCTTGTTAAAGTGACTAAATATTATGGGGAACAAATTTTTTGCCCTGACATGATTGTAAATATTGTTAAAGGGTCAGTCCACCAAACTTACAAAATACAAGGCACTATTTCTGTGGTAGAATGTGCTGTAGTTCCAATGAATAATGTTGACTGCGAGACAAAGCTAATGGTTTGATGCTATGAACGCCACAAGTGAAATTCTGCAAACACTGGGTTACGTTCTACGCCAACCTTTTTTTTTGTTATTCCGGCACTACCCACGTGTGTCTTTGTTGGCAAGCAGAGCTGTTATATTCTGGCCAAGTGATAAAAGAAGAACAGTTCAGCATGAAAGTCAATTGCCTCAGCATACACATTACAAATCACTGGGTTAATTGGCCCAGTGTGGGTCAATATAGCACTGACGCAATACTGGCTTAACTTTGCCCAGTACCACTGGTTGTTTTGACCCATTGCTAGTGTTATTTTTGAAATCACTGTTGGGTTACTGGATCAAAACAGCCCCTTGTCTTGGGTGGTTTTCTGCATATTGACCCACGCTGGGTCCATGTTTAACCCAGGGTTTTTAGTGTATATGAAAGAAAGAAACAGACAAATAAATCTGGGGAATAAACTGCTCTTGAAGATGTGTTTAAGGCACTAGAGAGGGTATGCTTGATTTTGATGTACACAGTGTTTCCACCTTTTTCAACATCTGAAAAAATGATGTGGAGTTTGGGCCCATATTTCACCCTATGCCCTTAACACTTTAATATACTGATTAGATATCTCATATGTGAAAGTAATTGACTAAATAAAATAATTGAGTAATTGAAAAAAAAAGCTGAAAAATGTTGAGATAAAATGTAATCCTGGGTTTGCAGAATCGTTTAATATTGATATTCTCTTCTGGAGACTGGGTGAGATATCTACCAAAACTGGGGAAAAAACCAATATCTGCATGGCTAGATACCACTAGAGGCACGTGAAGGGAAAAAAATAAAAAACAAAAGAAATATACTTTTGTCCCCAATTTATATATACTTTTCTGGTGAACCACCCCTTTTAACCTGTGTAAGTTATAGAAGGATATGGCTTTTTAAAGAAGACAAAGAAAAAATGGAAGAGTAATTTGTGCTGATGGTTTGCCTTGTGGTGACAAACGGCTGAAGGTCATAGTTTTACCCAGATTTTCATTCATCACTACATTGCCGGATTTAAGAACTGCAGAGCAAGTATTTTCTATGATATGATAAATGGTAGATGTGACATTTAGATGGCAGCATATACGGAAGCTGTATCAACAACTGGCACAAAGAGTGACAGTAAATGTCTTTCAGTTGCCACACATACAGCACCTTTTAGCTGCTCTGTGAAAATATGAAATGTGTGTTTTCTGCTATCTGTTCTGCTCCTCTGCTACTGAAATAAAACAATAGTAGGCCTACACTCTCACCATCAGGAGTAATGCTCGATGGAGTAGAGAATCGTAACAACACAGCAGTCTGATCGACCTCTCTCACACCTCCACCCGCTGAAAGTTAACTTCGCCTCCATCCCTCACAGAGATGAGAGACGGAGAGTCTCAGTATTGGACAGAGCAATAGATAGCTCCATAAAGACAGAGAGATTTGTAGCCTGGACCTGTGTGTGTGTATGTTTGTGTGTGTATGTGGTGGGACAGAGTTTATGAACCCATAAAGTCTTCAGGGATAAAAGTCGCGCACAACGCTACGAGGTAAACGGCAAATAGAAAGAGAGAGAAAGATGAGGTTCATTTAAAAGACAGAGATGGCCGAATAGGATGGAGTGTCTCTCGCTCTCTCTCTCTGTCGATGTTTTTGCCGCTGTTTCTACTTTGGTTAAAAGCCTGGTCCTCCATCCTCTTCCTAAAAATCCTTACATAAGCCCCATCTAATGTGTGTTTGTGTTTCTGTGTGTATGAGTGTGCACTTGTGTATTTTCATGCCTGTGTTTCTGCTCCCTGCAATTTGTTTTTCAGTGCAGGCAGTATTTTTCCAGTACCGTCTCTTTTTGTGTGTGTGTGTGTCTGTGTGTGTGTGTGTGTGCGCGTGTGTGTAAGCTATGCCTGCTTATGTGCACAGACACATACAGGTAGAGTGTGTCTGGTATCTGTGTCTGTTCACTTGTATTTTTTACTGTTATTCTTCATTATGTGTACGTTAGTGTGTATGGGACTCATGGGGAGGCAAAATTTGTTGATGAAATTTCTGATGTTGGAGCAAACCTCTACATTACATGTCATTAAACCAGTAGTTTAATACCAGATTTTATTTGTTTCTGGTATTACAATACATTTAAAAAGGACCATACTAGTGGTTTTATATATTTTAGCTCATAACTACAATTTCATACACTTTAAATTCCTGCTTTGAAATTTCACAATTTTCCATTGTACATTTTTAGATTGATTTCTGGCCTTCCAGGGAGTCACTGGTGTCTGTTCATTGCAATGAAAATCAACTTGCACAGACTGGAAACCCATTGAGGTAATCTATCACAATGTACTTATAATTTAGTTCAAAGAAGGCACCATTATTATTATTTTTTTATTTATTTATTGTCAAAATAACATCATCATCATTTACTGCTGCACTACAAAGCTCCCTTTTGGTGTGTTCATGGACACTGACATCTGAGATTTGAGAGTTGGCTGCTAAAGAGCGTACTTGATGCAACAAAAAACCAAAAACATTAACTTTTTTTTTTTTTTTTTACAACATCACCATCTCCCCATCCATTTTATACCTTTTCGAATGTCAGTATGTTCAAACTGGGCAGTTTGCATAAGCACTGTCAGCCAACTATACAACTATACACATATATACTGTACCATGGATGTATAAAGCCAACTGAATACAGCGTCGGAGGCGGGGCCCCGTTCATTTCTATGAAAGTTGCTCAGTGCCGCACAAAGCCAAAAAAGGGTAGAAAATTACCCAGATCTTCCGCATTGTGCAGCCCACAGAGCAAGCTTTAACCCCGCCTCTCGACCGCTCAGTCTCGTGCTCACTCACATGAATGGCAGTGACTCTATAAATCTGGATTCGACTAGTAGTGAATTTTACAACTTTTAGGACATAATGATTTAAATAAGGGCTATTTAAGTACCTAAAAAAAACCCTGCTGATTTACAGACGTCTCTTTCACAATGTAAGTCTATGAGAAAAAGTCTTTTGGGGCCAGTGTGCATCACGACGGACCTGGAAGTTGTAATTACACAGTTTGGCCACTATGTCAAATTGGCTTCAAAGCCTGGCACACTTCTTGTGGGGTTGGTCTGTACTTGCTTTGAGCTAAATGCTAATGTCAGCCTGCTAACACACTAGCATGCCATCATCTAATCAATCAATCTAATAGTTATTGAGATATTTCAGTTTGGACCAAAGTTGTGGACCGACCGACAGACCACTGACATTGCCATAATAATTAGGTAATCGCAATGAAGTTTGTAATGCCAGAAAGTAGTTTTCTTAGGCTTGTCCCAAAGCAAAATCCTTTCTAATTCTATAACAGACTTTTTAAGAAATGTAGACTTCGCTATTCTATTCTATTCTATTCGGATTCTATGTCCTTCCACATAATCATCAAACAGACTATTCAGTTTAAAGCTTGACTCAATCCCAGCAGTGTCTCACGGCCCAATTATGAACTATGAGCACACAATACGAGTATAATATAAAAATGTATGAAATGCTTCATATCAGCAACATTGTGACAGCAGCAACATTTTAAACATCATCCTGGGTTTTTTTTTGAAAGCTTTTTTATTTAATTTTAGGAAGAATCAAAGGCTCCTTTGAAACATTATAGCTCATTAAAAAGTCTACCCAAACTAGAGAACACTTGAAGAATCCTAGCCTTTTTTGTGTTTGATCATCCTTTACAAAGTAGCTTGAATTAGGTTTTTAAAGCATGTTTTGTTAATGAAACTCTCTCCCTCTCCCGGGGGTCTCGTTCCTTTTCAAATTCTTCCAATGTGGAAGAACGTAGAGCTTTAAAAACTAAACTTTCAGTAAACTGTGAACACCGCTTTGTCCGAAACTAAGAAAGAAAGAAATTAAACACATAAAGAGGTGAAACACAATTAAATTATGGCAATAGCTAACCGGTCATTTAATTCAACACAAACTGCCAATTTCTATAGTTTGCGTGGTTGTAATAATTGATAAGTTAGAATTTACTATCAAGTCTCTGGTTCCTGATTTAGTTCCTATTGTTGCTAAAACACAAAAACCAGCAAACAACATCATTAGCATCAACAAAGACAACAACAACCCAGACAGAGCCAGGATTCAGCTTTTCATTAATATTCAGGACGCAGGTGGAGGACAGCAGCCTGACACTGTGGGGGTGTAACACACACAAACGTGCCAGTTCACATGCACACACACACACACACACACACACACACACACACACACACACACACACACACAACCACACACCTTCTCTCTCTCCTTGAACCCATGTTCTAAGCCCTGCTTTCATCAAAACACCAGAGCAGCAACTCATTGTTTTTCACTCTGCTTTATATTACACTACTCTACTACTGAAGTTCTCTCTCTCTCTCTCTCTATGTTTGTGTGTGTTTTAATGCTGATTGCAACCAACAGTGCTGATTGACACTACAAAGGTAGAGAAGCCATGACACTACAGAAAACCCAGAACCTTGAGCCTTTTTATAATAGAGTGCTGCAGGAATGAGTCCTAAAACCCAGAAATGAGTTACCATTTTGGCACTTCCGGTCCCCTCATCTCAAAGTCAGTGGGTTACTTGAATGGGTTTTTGGTTAGAGGCCTGAAATGAGGTCTGTGGTTAACACAAGCTTAAGAGATTTTCACGTTTTGTTCAACAACATAAAATACATCAGTAAATACCCCACTTGTGAACTTTGACGCTTTTACGTGTCTTAAAAAAGGCAGCAATCAGCTAATGCAGGCCTGACTTCAGTGCTCTTCCTGTACTGATGTTATGCTCCATTCAACCCTTTTTGAACCCTAATTATTAATACATAACATTTTTGTTGTTGCCCAAGTAAGCACCATCCAACAATTCTGATTAGTTTCCCTATGATAGAACACCCAAATAGTACAATACTGTGATTTCTGTTTCCACTGTCTGACTGCTATTCTTACCACTCAAGCAACAGCAGTTCCATATAAGAGCTCACAAGATGACAGATGACCTTTCCAGTGGTGTGACCTCACACATACTTTCATTTCTATGTTCTTAGACATTGCAATGTCTTTGGTTCTGCCTTGGTAACATTTTGTAGTCTAGCTGTGGTATTTCAGTACTAATTGCTTTTAAAGCATCCCCACCTCACCCCTGATTTATGACAGTTCAGTCTAAATAGCAGTTTTCTCCTTCAGCGTTTGTTAAGATATCACACCTTTCAGTGTGTGTTCAGTTTGCCTGTGTCTGCACAGGTTTCCTCTGGGCGCTCTGCTTTCCTGCCATAGTGCAAGAACATGCAGGCCAGATGAATTGGAGTTTGTTCCAAGCAAACTGAGACCTTAAATAGCAATTTCGTCCTTCACACATCCTCATATACAAACATTTGTTCTCACCCCTACGTAAGTTTAGTAACTTGACACTTGACACACTAGAAAAAGATTTGTCCACACTGGTTTAGTACTGAATTGAATAATTTGCTACAATGGATGTGGAGATAATAGTGGTGAGAGTGAAACCTTGAACAAAGGTACAGTGGCCATTCTTTTCTATTCAAACTTGGATCATTTCAATACATTTTATAACTATTTCAGGTTTTACTGAAGTTGCCCTCAAGCCCACCCACAAGGACCCCTGACGATTCTACAATTCAGAAAGTATACTGAACATCTGTGATGGACCCCAGTTGAAGAACACTGGTCAGTATGACAAGAGAATGCAACCAGCAATGTTGAGGATGTATTGGAAAAACAAAATAAATATTACAACAAATTTCAGACTGCAGGAATTAAATAGCTACCATTAAAAAAAAAAGATGAATATTGAGTAACTGTTTCCAACATTGCTTTCAGTCACTGCCACTCTCCTTCTCCAAGCTGTATGTGATAACAACCTTCATCCTTTCACTTCCTGCTCCTCTGTCAATTCCCACCCCCCTCCCCCTCTCCACCCCTCTCTCCCTCTGGACAGCAGAAGCACTTCTTTCTCCCTGAAGGTCTACTGTCAAATACCCGCTTACCTCGGCACTCTGGGCTGATATGTGTGTGCGCCCGTGTGTGTGTGTGTGTGTGTGTGTGTGTATATCCAACCGGCCCAGCACACCACTGCGTCTCTGGGATTTCACAGTTTTACTCAACTCTGTCTTTTGGGAAACACACATTGGGATGAGAGGACGAGCACAGGGCTTACTGTATACGGGAATGGGTGTATGTGTGTGTGTGTGTGTGTGTGTGTGTGTGTGTGTGTGTGTGTGTACACGGATGCATGCATGCGTGTGTGTGTGTATGTGAAGCTCAATAGAACACAGCAGGAGTTTTAAAAGTTTTTTAAAAAGTATCATCCCTCGTGCAGAGGGAAAGGTCATTAAAGAGTACAAGTACCATGCAAGTGTCAAGAGTATTATGTTTAATGATAACAACTGCATCAGTGCTGTTAAATCAGGATGTCTTTGATCCAAATCATGGACAATATCATAAAAAACAAGGGAGGAATCGCACTTGGATCAGACAGCGATGTTACACGAAGCCGGTGCTCTTAATGCACAGTAACAAGTGTCTACAAGAGACAGTGAAGCACACTGCTTCCTTAATGTAAAAAAATGTAAAAAAGCCTTTATTATAGTGGCTACATGATAATAAAAAACTCACCCATTGACAAGTAAATTAAGTACAAGCTTCAATCACACACACAAGGATCTTCAGAGCTCCCTCATTACACCTGTAATCACTCAATGAATGAACACAATGTCACAGATAATAGTAATGAAAATATATATACATGAAGATTTTCTTGACACTGTGTACAAACCATGTCAGGAAATAAACCCCCGCTATAAAAACACGCTAACACAAATAAAATGAATTGAAAAAAAAAACAATAGAAAAGAAAAGAAAAAAAGAAATAAAACACATAATAAATAGAACAAAAACAAAAAATAAATTATGGGAAATATTTTTTTAAAAATAAACAAAAGGAAAAAAAAATTGTAAAAAGTGACAAAACAAATAAAATTTACAAAACTAAATAAATGAAAAAAATAATTTAATTTAAAATGTGAAAAATAAAATAAAAAATGTTCTCGTGTGACTGAAGCTTGTACTTAATTCACTTTAATACACGATGTGTGGGCAATACATGTTGGTCTTGCTTTTAATCATATAGCTACTTTACTAAACTTTTGTACCTTAACGAAGCATTGTGCATTAACTTTTTGGGGGGATTCATTTCCTTTCTTGTGGACATTGATGGACAATGTGTCTGAAGGTTGCTTGTATATTTTGATCAGCATGCAAACTCTGCATGTATGTTTTTTCACAAACTCAGGAAATTGCAAGAAATTCAAGATTGTGTCAAGTTTTTTTTTTGAAATATGAGTAGAAAAGCCAGGAAGACCCATCACACCTCTTCAACAGTAGGGTAAACATTTTAATACATGTCACTAGTTAAAGAAAAGAAAAAAGATAAAATCACAATAACAGTAAATGTGCCAGGAAAATTAATTGTCTTTGCAGTTTTTACAGACTGATTTTCTGCAGCTGTGATGAAGGAGGAACCTCCATCATATCACAGGTAATGAATAATAAAAGGCCTAACTCAGCTCAGATCAGCAAACAGATGCAGTGCATACAGTAGTTCCCACAGCCCTGACTGTGACAGGGTGTGTGTGTGTTTGTGTGGGTGTGTTCTGAGCTCACGTGCTGTAAGTCAATGATAATAATGGTGGGAAAAATGTTCCATCTAGATGTGCTTCAAAATCCTTGACCCTCATTACATGCAGGACCAAACACATCAATCACCTTAATTACATTTAGTGGATATTAAGATGAATGGTGGGAAAGTACTATGTTAAGATATTTATTGATTTTGATATTATGGTTAAAAATTAGATTACTTACACATTCTTAGAGTTAATCATGTAATGAGTGTCTGGTCACAATGCTGCAGTATCTCCCAGGCTTTCTGCTCCAAGACATACTGTATCTATCAGCCCAGACAGTCTCCGGTGCACACGGCCAGATTAACCCACAAGGCCACCCTGGGCCAGAAATCAGCTTTGGGCCCCTATTAAACCCCCAATCTTCCCACTCTCTGTGCATTGTGTATGTACCCTTTCACCTTCAAGTACAAAGTAAGTAGAGTGCACACTGCAAACTACACATGGCAGCTTAATTATATTTTGCCTACAGCCCTAGAAACCAACCAGAATTCCTGAGAGGGAATGCAAACCTTCCCCAGGTTTATGGTGTGTCAATTGACCTAAACCTGCAACAAGCTTTTTAATGTAGGGTTTAGTCAGTTGCATTATTGAGTTGTTTCTACTCAACATACCAAGAAGTTCACAAAACTTACAGGAAAATGTTGCCTCAGAGTTGAATCGAAGTAACAGTTTTTACAGTGTAGGCACTGTATCTGGTGTGACTACAAGGCTAGTTGTGTAACTGTCTTGGAATAATGCATGAACACGTAAAGTCAGAATGATGGTAATTTTTCCTGTTCTTCCCATTCTGCCGACATTGTGTGAATGTAGCATTAGTGGTGCATATTCCCAAACAAATATGCAATAATGAAATTACTTCCAAAAACCTGGGGCTTTTGGGGCCCCTGGGGGTCTTGAGTACCAGCACAATTGTCCATTTTGCCCAGCTGATATCCTGCCTTGCCGATACCCCAAACTCATGAACTCATCATTGACATCAGGCGACACCACACCCCCAAAACCCTACACTTGTCACCAATGACCCCACAGTCATCACTGACTCATTCAAATGTATTGCCATTCACATATACTTAAACAGAATATCAACACAGACAATATGAAAAAAGACCAGACTAATCTTTCTACGCCTGCTCAGTTTACTACACCTCTTGCACCAATCAACAATGCAATGACTGAAAGTATTCTCACACCTACCATAACAGTCTGGTATTACAGCATTCAAAAATATAGAATGCACTTTCATCATGTATGCAGCTGTGTAACTGAATTGACTGTATAAATGATGCTAGCTTCCATGCTGCTAGCATTAAGCCCCTTATAGTTCACAGTTGTACTGTACTGTACTTGCTGAAGGAAACAGCCCACATGCCTTGCAAATACAGCAGCCTGCCTCACATTCAAATGCACTTATTCATCCACAGGAGCCACCTAAAGCTAGCTAGTTTTAGTCTTTACTGTTGGCTAATCAAAGCTGCCTAGCACAGCCACACTACTCTGCTGTTGGCCACTGATTGCAGCAGGATAAAACTGCCAGTGTAACAAAGCCTTTAGGGCTGTGATGCTTTTAGAAACTAGGTTGAGAGAGTTACTCATAATTTGGCCTTTGGAGCACTGAATTATGAAATAAGGTAGCTCATTTAACCTGTCTCAAGACTGCAATGCAAGAAGCTATGTGAACCCACCACAGATGACAGATTGTTTTCACTTGTTTTAACATTGTCAGGCTAAACAAGAAATTGGCATGCTCATTAAGAGCAACAGTATCATGGTATTTGGTGCAAAGATGTTTGGAGGAAGAAAAAAAAAGGGCTCACACTGAGTCAGAATCTTGCCTGGGGGACACAACAGAACACCAGGCCCAGTTTTGTATCTCTGTTTCATGCTAGCATTAAAAACACAGCTTGCCTCCTACCACACAAACAAAAATAGATAGCATGCTAGCACGCTAACATTAAACGACCAGCCACCAAGAGGCATAAAAGGAACATGGATAAGCATGCTACCCATTAGCTATTCCTATCTCAAAACACTGCTAAAATAGGTCAGATGGTGGTTTAAACACTGCTCTGTGGCCTTAGGTTGTTCAGAGCAAACAAAGATGAGAGGACATTGTGATCTAGCATGGTAGCACCATGTATTTTAATAAGTGAAGTAAGCGATGCAGAAAAGAATAAAGCTGAGGGATGGTGGAGGTAAGAGGTACCCCAAGACACAACAGATTCAGGATGTATGTTGGAAGCAAAAACAAGACAATTTATATGAGCAATTCTATAAAAGATATCAGCCAAAAATACTCACATAGGCAAACATCTTATCTTTGAGGATAGGTATTTTTACAGACACGTTAGAAAAAAAAGTAGGGCCATAGCTGCCAAGAAATTTCCCTTTATTCAATTATTATTGTTAATGTTAAGAGAGAGTTAGCAGTTGTGGTTGCACTGTTTTTGGGTCAATGTTTTAAGGTCACTTAGAGCCTGGGACCAGCTCTGCAACATGACTAGATGAAATATTTGCATATGTAAAACAGATGTATTTCAAGGGAACAGTTCCAAACAGCTAGCTAAAAATTGCTCAATAAGTCAATAAGTGCATCTAAATTAAGGTTAGCCCCATGGACTTCAGTCTTATCTGAGTCATTTTGTCCAGCACTTTTCACACCATTGCTTTTATCCCTAGCCTACTTTCTTTATCTGTGGACCAGTTACCCATGGCCTCTTTATCCTTTATCCTTAACCACCTGGTAATTAAAATGTTATGCTACCTCAAGAAAAGCCATCTCATTTTACCAAAACCAAAACTTCTGGCATTGCTAGCTAGCTAGCAAGTAAGCTAACAGCAAAGAAAAAATGATGAAACCATGTAGTTCTACTATCACAACAAACTACTTTTATATTTTTACTATCAGAACAAACTACACACCTACTTTGGAAAGTGCTGAATGAACAACAATAAAGAACAATTGATTTGACTGTGAAAGCTAATGCCGGAGGCAGGACAATTTGGGTTTAATTATGGCCTAGCTAACCAACTACTGTGGTCACGGTGGCTACTGTAAATAAAAAACTCAATTACATCAAAGACCGTTTCAATCTCAAATTGATTGGCAAAATGTTTAATATAAACTTAATCTGGTAATTTTGTTAAACATGAGGGTGTCTATGAATGTGTTGTTTTTATTAAGCCTTTGCTAGTTATGCTAGCAGATGTGAAAAAGGCAGATTTTAAAAAATCAAGGTATGTTTCCTGTGGGCCTTTACACTGTGTATTGAGACAGTTTTAATGTTACAGTGTTGGTAGTTCTTTTAGTAGGTTTCTCTTGAAGTAAATACATTTTTTCAGTCTCAGTGCGACTCCATACATAAAACATGCTAAAAGAAAAAGTTCCAGGGGGAATAAGTGAAAACAGCAAGCAGCTGGCTAGCTTAATGAATCATTATTTAAAATTAAAATCACTGCAGTCAAACAGGTACAAAAACTGTTTAAATGGCAACGCAGGAGGGAAATAGATAGATCAATGTTTCATACATGCACCTTCATGCACACACACACACACACACACAAACACAAGGTCCGAGCCTCAGTGAAGTTGCCATCTCAGCACAGTTCTCTGACAGCCTTTGGTTGTCACAACGATGATGAGGTCAGAGGTTTGGGGGCGGAGTTTGATCCTGATTGACAAAGACAGCCCTGACATAATCTCTACCAGTCAACCAGCCTCCCACTAGACTCTCTGTGAATGCATGTGTCTTTCTGTGTGTGTGTGTGTGTGTGTGTGTGTGTGTGTGTGTGTGGGAGGGGGGGGGGGGGGTCTGCGTGTCCAGGGCATATCATAGCAAAAGGGGTGAAAATGACAAAACTTTGAGATATTTTTTGACATATATCTCTTTATATATGAGTGTGCGTGTGCACTGCCATGTATGAGTGTATCAGGCCGATAAAGCAAAACTGACACAGAGGAGAGACAGATATATTTTGACAAGAGACTGTGTCAATCTTTTTGTGAGACCCTATCTTCCCTCAGGATTTACACTGCCTCTCTCTGTCAGGAAAGAAAACACACTCGCCAGATATTGGCTCTGTCCAAACACTTCTACTGTAGAACATGTAATATGTCTTTTTTATTCACAGAATAGAACAGATAGTGAGGCATTTTTGAGCTGCGATATGTAGGACTCAATTAAAAGTGCTAACTGTTGCATTTCCACTTCATAATGAAATCATAGCCTTGTTCGTTTTGATACATTTGCATGATTACAGTAAATATCTAAGACCAACCAATAAGAAGTCTCTATGAGATGCAGCCCCGCAGGTTGCTGGGAGAATCACTTCTAGCATGTTAAAGCCAAAGATAACAGGAGAGGGGGTGGGGTGACTGGAGGCAAGTAGGCTTATGGGAAATGTCTTAATTTAGCAAAACACCAGTCATCTTCTCCACTATGGTCTTTTTGCTCACAGTAATTACATCAAGGCATCATACTTAATCTGAGAATTGACATCTTTTTTTATTTTTTGCAATGCAACACATTTATTTTAGTTCAAGGATAACCTGAGATAAGCCATGTCGTTTTTCAGGAGGGTATTTACATATAGAAGACATATACATTAACAAGTAATTAAAGCAAAATTTAACAAAAAGAAAAAAACAATACAAGAAGAATAAAAGAAATTAATAGAAACAAACAAAGAGCTATCCCACAACAACAAACCACTTTAACCATATTTTATTTATCACCAAACTAACAACATATGGGAAGAATTAACAATTAACAGACAAAATAAAATGTGGTCAGTACTAAATAACAAGGTTAAAAGTCTACAACCACGCTAGCGGCTCTGTGAGGCTGTACTTAGGCACAGCGGTGCTTTGAGGTAAATGCTAACATCAGAATGCTAATTTGTTCATAATGACAATTATGACAATGACAATGCTAACATGCTTATGTTTAGTTGGTATAATGTTTACCCTTTTTATCATCTTCATTTAGCGTGTAAGCATGCTAACATTTGCTAATAAGCATTACACACAGAGTACACCTGAGGCTGATGGGAATGTCATTAGGTTTGCAGGTATTTGGTCATAAACCAAAGTATTAGCCAAACTGAAAGTTTGACCTGATGAGCGTTCCAAAAGAAAGGTTTAGGGATCACCAAAGTTACTTCAGTTCATCCTGAGAGGAACATGAATGTGTGTAACAAATTTCATTGCAACATATTCAACAGCTGTTGAGACATTTCACTCATAACCACAAATGTGAACCTCATGGTGGCACTGTAAAAAAAGTCAGGGGATCGCCAAGGTCATTAGGATTTATCCTTGGAAATAATGATGTCTACATAAAATTTTGACAATCCATCTAGCAGATGCTGAGATGTTTCACTGGATATATTATAACTTTGACCTGCTGGTGGGGCTACATGAAAAGTCAGGGGATCACCAAAGGCACTGGGATTCATCCTCTGGGGATCGAGAATGTCTGTACCAAATGTCATGCCAATCCATCAAACAGCTGAGATTTTTCAGTCTGGACCAAAGTTGTGGACAAACCAACAGACCGACATTGCCATCGCTAGAACCACGCCCCTAGCATGGCTAAAATTTGTAACAAGCAATGGAATTCATACACTACAAAAGGTAGGAAGTATAAATATGGAAGTAGAGCGTAAAACATCTTTAAAAAGAGTTCTTCAGCAGATAAAATTATCAGTTGTCGTCACGTGACCTAAATATAGAACTTCGGCAAATGAGCCATTTCCATGACAAGTGAGCAAACTCTATCTACTGAAAAAGATTGCGGGATATGGTTGAAAGCTCTGGAAAAAGCTTGTGAGTGGATTTTGTCCAACCTTTAAATGTCTTAAAATTATTTCAACATACAGTCAATTGAATTAAAACTTCATGGAATTAATAATAACTAATGAGCAGTTCTGCTGAAACAAGTACAAATACACTCCTTTTACACACAAACACTGATATTGTCTAACATGTGGGCTTCTCTGCTTGTGTGCCCATGTGTGTGTGTGTGTGTGTGTGTGTGTGTGTGTGTGTGTGTGTGTGGTGTATAAATGCTGATACAGGACTGTATTATTCACTTGATGGAGATCAGTTTGACCTCCAGGTTAACCTGTTTTTTTCAGATCTGTCACATCCTCTGGGGTCTCTCTCTCTCACACACACACACACACACACACACACACACACTACACTCATTGGTTTGACACAGACACACTCATGACGTGTCTGTCGTCATGTGTAAATGTTTGTGTGTGTGTGTGTGTCAAGGTTGGTTCATAGAAAGCTAATACAGCAGCTGTGTGTTCTCAGCAGATCAATAGTGTTATTTAAACAAGCTGTAGGAGACTAGAAAGCACTCTCTCTTGCCTTTTATTTCTCCTTTACTCTCTCCACCTTCCCTCCCTTCTCCCTCCATCCTCTTTCCATTTCTCTCTCTCTCTCGCTTCCTCCTACAACTTTATTCTCTTCCATATGTCCTTCTTCCACTTTCTCCCCCTTCTCTTAGTCTATATCCTCTCCATCCACTCCCTTTCTTTCCCTTCCTCAATCCTGCCCCCATCACTCCATCCTCCTACCTTCACTCTCCCTCTTGACCTCCCTCTATCCCTCCCTCCTTCTCCAGCTTTCTCCTTCTTCTTCTCTCTCTCTCTTTCCTGGCGACAGCTTGGTGGGTAATTTGACTGCAAAATCTAACCGATATGTGACAGGCAAAGACAGGATCTGCATCTGTGAAATGTGCTTTTGGATGCAAGTCAATTTTATTTGACTTTCACATTCAATATACATATTCACTCTTCAGTATATATTGTATCCATTATATATCAGAGGCTTTTTAAGAATAAAACTCTAGAAGACAAACACTGACTGTATAACTGAATTCTGAATTTCATATTCTAGCTGAAAACACTGGTATCAAAAGTATTGGTGTTTGCCGTTACACACCCGTATTAGATAAAATAGGATTCAATAACCTACTTACAGAGTTAAAACATAACTTACAAAATCAAAACACTGCAAGTCAACCAAACTTTTTCTCATTTGAAATGGGTGTCTGGTGAGGTTAAATGAGCCCGGATTCCTGCTGTTCGGTCAAAACTTTTCACCACAATGAAGAGTAGACAACTTTCAACATTAGTAAGAAAATGAAAAAAAATTAACTCAGACAGAAGTTTTCACAGCCTGGCAGTGAACTCTATCACATCCTCTCAGGAAGAGAGCATATAGGGTTTTATCTTAATACTAAGGCTGCATTTTCTCCGCTATGAAGCATCAAAAGATCATAAGAGATTTGATAAGTGTGAATGACAAAAGGAAATATACTATGGTGAAAATGATTACTCCACCTTTTGGGCACGTTTTACAATTGAAGAAAAAGCAATAATCCTCAGGCGACTGTTTGGGCTGAATGATTTCCATATCACAAATGAACACCCTGTAGAATGCAATGAAAAGGAAGTAGGAAAGTGCTACTTTTATAGGTTGCATATCTGTTCCGTCTATCTACAGTGTGCCAGTGATAGTAAGAACAATTCTTACATGCCTGTATGAAACTGTGCCTATAGAAAACACATGCTGCTGTCAATTCTGTGAGAATACACACATGGTATTTTTACAACAAAAGCATGTTCTGGGTGACCGAATTGGTGAAGAAACTAAAAAGGGATATCTGATTTAAACAATAATGGGTTCAAATAAAACTGGAAGCAATATCACAGCAATAGCAGCGGCTGACTCTGTTCTATCCTTATTTTAAAATAAGATTTTGTAAACAAAGGCCTTTACAGACCGGGAGGCTTTTTTTTAAATCATTAATTCACACGTCAAGATATTTTTTCGGACTGTTGTTCTTGTCATGAGTACTTTCACACACAACGTGAATATTACGCGGCAATAAAAGTGTTGTAAATTTTTCTGGAATGAGGTTGATTTTTCTGACACAAAAATGACAATGAACTCAAGGACAACGTGTGGAGCAGCATCGCTGGTTGCAGGATAGTGTAGAGCTTGTGTACCAGTAGCTTACTTCCGGATGTAGTAGAGTTGGTAGCAAGGCAACAGTGTCATAGCAGTGTCTATCTATCTATCTCTCTATCTATCTATCGCAAATTTGCATCGCTGCCGGAATGAATAGTTTTGAAGCGAAATATTTGCAGGTTATAGGTGTTGTTTATTTGTCCCGGTGTGTAAAGGCCTTATGGGAGCTTCCTTGCTCATAAGGTACAATAAAAAGACATACAACTTCTTCTATGAGACAGCAGAAAAAAAAAAGTTTTTAACAATTTCAAGGCCCATGCTGCTGTTAAAGATGGAGGGTTTGTGTTGTATATTGGGCTCCAGGGCCGTCTCCTGTGTGGGTGTCCATTGAGATTGAGAACAGACTTGAGAAAGCTAAACTTTTTCCCACCACATGCCTTTGTTCTGCAGACAAGTGTTGAAATTCCTTTCAAAAATGCAGTTGTATGTTTCTCACAGGTAACATGGTAGGTCACCAGTTTATGGGCCAATATAGGCTCAGATTCATCACTTAAAAGACATTTGCCATTTTGCACAATGAGAACAAATAAGAAAGTTGCATTCAACAACAACAAAAAATGAAAAGAAAGAGGGAGAGGGATATGAGGAAAGGATTTCTAGAGAGTGGGTGGCAGGACGTTATGAGTAAATGGTTTAAGGTTTCAATAGAAATGTCAAGACTCATCACTATAACAGTCATTAAAAGCTCATACAGGCACAATGTTGAAAGGACAGATTACAAATGAGGTCTTCAGAGCTGTAATGTACTGTAGATCAGTGTAGAAGTAAGCCCCTTAACACCTGCTCTACGGGTGCATCATGATGGAGAGTTTCTGGTTGAGCATTATTGCTTTTATCAACGCTGTGACTTATTTGCCATTGATGAATGTAGAGTTTTAATACAAAACTGGAAAAGTAAGAGTTATGCATTTCAGAGAATAAGGGTAGAATGACCAATACGGCTTCTTATGACCGTCTCTCAGCTACAGTACATGCTGATTGCCCAAGAATGTTGTTTCTAGATTATTCTTTCAAGAAGAAAAGAAAAGCAAAACTAAACAGAATGATTCCACTTGTGTACAGTGTAGATTGGTTTAAGAAGTGTAGATATCCTGAAAAAGGCAGAGCAATCAAATAGTTTAAGATACAGTAAATTCTTCTCACACCCTTGAAAATGAAACACTGTGGTCAGATTAGTGTAATTTTGTGTAAAAAATAGACCTCTCTCATTTTGACTTGACATAATAGGAAAAGCACAGGTGTATCTAATAACACTAACGATGGCTCTGTCCATCGTTAGGTACCAGAGACCCTGGACACTAGAGCACTTACATGGAATGCAGCCATGATTAATGTTATTAGTTACACCTGTGCTTGGTGAGTCATAATGTCCACCATGAAAACAGGTATGATGGTGACACCTGTACCCTGTCAACCAGTTGCTCCCTGTTGAGAGTTCCCTCTTAATCCAGCCGTCACCTGACTATTAGCCACCTTCCTGGCCAGCTGTTCTTAGTTAAGTCATTAACTTCCTACTATAAATAGAACACAGTCTTTGTTTGCCTGATCATTAAGGGGTAATCTGCCGATTTTACACATCAAAGTGTGTTTACAGGTGTTGGGGAGTACGACTACATATGTAAAGAAAGTTATATAAAGCCTTTTGTGGTTCCAGAGGGAGCTGCGCAAAGTCTGATGAATTGACTCAAGTGATGTCACGTGAGTCAGCCTTGGTTGGGGCTGAAGACTACAAGTTTGAAAATGAAAAAAATATGCAGCTGCGGAGTTAGAAAGAAGTGAGTTTACCAGACCTCTGTAGCCTGCTCCTCATTTCTGTTTGAGGCTAGCAGCTCCAGGCTACACTAGCTACTACTAGCATAACGCACCAGAATCTCCGACCGAGCTGTCGGGGGTCGAATGGCATTGTGGGTAATGTAGGCGTAAGGTCTTGACCAGGAAGATGAATGCATAGAATAGAAAAGACGATATTTCTGGTTCTGCTGCATCCATATTAATACTTTTGGGTTTTTTTTAACTGTCCATCATGAGTTAGACAATGTTATGGGAGTGCAATGCTAACTCGGTGTAGTACTCTTTTAATGTTGCTATGTATTGCATTGCATTGCTGCTCCACGATATTCACAAATGTAAATATGGTTTAAAACTTGTTTTTGCAGAGTCATGTAACCTATTTGAGACATTATATTGAAACGCTAACAATCACCTGTGAGATTATTCTGTATTGCACTCTATGTGGTGGTATTTATGCACCAGCATTGCAGGGAGCAGCAAGAGGAAAAGTTGGGATGCTGAAGTGCACAGCCAGTGTGCTGTGATGTGACCGGAGCTGATGGGGATCCATCAGCGAGGACATCATGAGGTCTGGACGAGAGTCGCCCACAGGCACGCAGCAGTCAACGTTAGTCATCGTCATATGTGACAAAACAAACAACGCAGACGGGACTTTGACACAAGCCATCACTCCAGAGAGAAAACTGAGAGCAGAAAAAGAGGATAACAACACTGCAAGGTATTAATAGTTCCAGGGATAAGGGTTTGATTTCCACAGACACCACGCCTGCAGTAAGTGAAAGGCACTTTTGATACAGGCTTCCAGCAAACAGCAGAAACTGAGAGAAAAAAGAAAGAAAAACTAGTGTCAGGTAAGAAATTTTCTTTTAAAGCCATGACAACTTATTATATTGATGCAAATGCATCATGAAAAACACAGTGTTGTCTCAGGGTTTAGGAGGAGAGGAGATAAAATAGTCCTTTTTTTCTTACATGATAGTAGTGAAATGTTTTAGTCAGAGGAAGGCTGTTATATAAAGAGTCTTGGAAAGAAAAATGATATGAGACAAAAGGAAGAAAAACCTTTAAGCAGAAGAAGAAAGATCAACTGCTCACGGGTGGTTCTCTTGCTATACATCTGTTTTTCTGTCTGAACTGTGTCTTTGTGCGTAAGTAAGCACTTACCTCTCTGAAAGGACGTTATTGTCATATGTATATGTGCATGTGCATGTGTACAGAGAAGACTGTGTATGAGAGAGACTGACTGTACTGTGACCTCTCTGTCCTCTGACCAGGAGTGACTTCTGGGACAAAGCTGTAAAAGCTAAAAGTCTCACTCTCCTTTCATAGTTTTGTCTCTGAGGGGCAACGCAGGAGACCTTTTTTTCTTTATCGAGGCTGTTAAAAAACAGAAAGACAATTTTACTTGTGAGACCATGTGCATTTTAAAAGTGACAAAATGTTACACTGGAGACCCTTTGAAATTAAGGAAAATAATTGTTTTTTTTACTGAATGTTTTACATTTTAGATAATTATTATCAGATTTTGGAAATTATACAGTGGATTGGTGTACACCTAACTGAAAAAACATATCATTTTTTATACCTTTAATTATATTGTTAGTGAGTTCATAACCCCCAGTTCATCATGTTTTAACAGTTGTAGGTATAAAAGAGCAAATTCTACTTAAAAAGAGAAAATAATTGTAACAGAGTAGAACAAGGAATATAAAAAAAGTGATATATACATACATATTTATGCACACAAACAGATCTGTGTGAACATGCATATCCAAACATGTTTACACATTGATACACATACTCATCTACACCTGTACATGTTCACTTCATCTATTGTCTCCTTAAGTTCTCTTTATGTAGCGCAAACAGTCAATATTGCTATGGATGCCTCAGATAATATGTAATTAAAAATGTTATGTGTCTGTTTGTACTGCATGTATGCACATTATCTCTCTACCTACAGTCTTTTCAGATCTATCTTCCCATCTCCAGATATTAGTATTTTTTATGTCTGCTTGTCAGAAGCAACATTGCCAAAGCTGAATGCAAAATGTCACTTTGCAAAAACCAACATTCACATCAAATTGAGATGATTACTCGGCTGGCATGAAAACATGCAGTAGGAAATTTATGTCTCCTTCTCAGTCTTTTACGCACACAAGCAAAGAACACACAGCGTGACATAAAAGCAGACCTTCACAGGCGCACAAGTACAGGCAACTAACACTCAATGGCGATTAAATATACCACACCACAACACACCACTGTGAAGCTGACATCTGAAAGGTAAAGTGTTTTTATGTGTAATTTAAAAGGCTTGTCTTAGTCTAGTCTTGTATGTGTGTGTGTGTGTGTTTGCAGGGTGACTCACCATTCAACAGGTGCTGATTATACCTTACAAAAAGAGTGACATTTAAGATGTTTCTCCTCTCTCTGAAACACCGCCACTTCTGTTTGTTAACCCTCTCTCTCTCTCTCTAGTTGTGAATATTAAATAATACATAGGTGGCAGAGGAGAGAGGAGCCGTTCTCAACATGCCCTCTGCAACTGTCACACAATGCTTGAAAAATTACATGGTTCAACAGAGCGTTTGTGACCCTAATTATAGAGGAGCCTTGATGTACGTGTTGTTTGGGAAGTCTTTCAAACTTTGTGAAAAGCAGCACTAACTGCAGTCAAAGTCATTAGAGAGAGCCCGACATTGCCAGAGGTGCCTAATCTACAGAATGACCTCCTCTCAGTGATAGTCATAATACACAACCGCCACTATCAACAGAAATCAATGACTTTTTCTCAGTGATTAGGATCACAACTGTCGCCATCAGAGCTTGATGAAAGATCCTCTTACAATTACTAAATAATAAATTGGAGTCGCTATTAGGGGTGTGTATCTCTCCCTCTCAGAGAATTCAGTATGTATCTAGATACACAGTCCACGATCTGATGCAGAATCAATACAGATAATGTTGTAATGATAGGATACACCACGAGTCAAAGCCTATTTGAAATTATTCGATTACTTTTTTAAATATTTTTATATAATAACATAATATTTTTTGGAGTGAATTTTTATTTCAAACACTGACTCAGAAATGCCCCGGAAATGGTGTCTTCTGCCACACAAAGAAGAGTAGCAAACATGGGCAGCGATACATTAGATCACTTCGCCGCTAATGACTTTTTGGCTAACATGCTGCTGAATGGGTATTGTTTACTTCTGTTCCTGGGTCAGTGTTATCCCTCTCAATTTGGCATTTTTAACAACGCTGTATAGGTGCACGTCCCTGTAAATAACACAGCACATGGCTTCAGTAAGCAGGAGTTTTGGGCTAGTTAGAAGTTAGCATTAGCTGCTAACGCTAGCACTGCTTGCCTCGCGTTGACTGCTCCACTGTGTCAGCTCACAGGTGGCCTTTTTAAATGAGCAGTGAGGTTTGAGGTGCCACCAGCATATTTTATGATACAATTGCACATTTTGAAGACTGCAAATGAAATGTAAAGATTTAAGGGAGCTCTGTAGATGGTGGTGGTGGCAGGTATGTGATTGGAGAACGTAGCAATCTAGCAGGAGAGGGGCAGGGGCAGGCACGAAGGCACAGGATTGGTGAAAGAGAGAGTTACTTAGAAATATAGTTTTTTGGACAGCTCTATCAATTTTTATCAGAATTTTAATGGAGAATTTGGGTGATATCTGATCTACATATCGATGTAGCCAAATCTGACTCTTTTATTGATTTTCCAATATTGGTTAATCTTTACACCTCTAGTTGCTGTGCATAAACTTGTGTCTTCTGTGTTTTAATACATTTCTAGGGAAAAAAGGAAATAAAGTCAAAGAAAGAAAGTGATAAACAACTGGGAAATTGAGCATTAAAGTTCATTCTTGACCTTGGAAATTAACTTTAACTCTAGTTAGGCCTACCCCTCGGGTAAATACTGAACTTGGGAAGACTCCCTTCCACTGCTTTGTACCTTATGTTTTATGCAGAGGATTTGCCAGAGAGGATTTATCAAGTGAAAAATTCAAAACAAATTGCCATAAGAAAACCTACAATCACAATTAAGTTGCAACAGACACCCTCAACATCCCCGTTTTGAATCCAGCTGAGATATGGAGGTATGTGGTTTTTAATAAACTGTCCTAAAATGTATGTTCCCAGCTGCCACAGCTATAACACACATGATTTTGAAAATGCAACCTTAAAAACACACAAACCAGTGAGGAAAAATATCAGACCACAAAGACATCTGTGAAAATGTTTACACTGTATAAATGCTCTCCCAATATTACACACATACAATGCAGTGTTTGTATGTATGTATTTTTGTTGTAGTGACAGACTGTGTGTCTTACGGGGTCAGTCTCAAATACAGATATCATCCGCTCGCTGCTTCAATTTAAAGTCCAACAGCTTAAGGTCAGATTAGGTCATCCTCCCTTCCAGTCTTCCCTCCCATCAAACTCTCTCTCTTTTTCTCAAATGCCAGCAGCAAAAAATAAGGCAGAAAAGGCCATATTGCTCCAC
The DNA here is from genome assembly GCA_008360985.2 of Macquaria ambigua. Lineage (NCBI taxonomy): Eukaryota > Metazoa > Chordata > Actinopteri > Centrarchiformes > Percichthyidae > Macquaria > Macquaria ambigua. The sequence goes on along the minus strand of VMKM01001592.1, from coordinate 35,716 downwards.
TTGTCTTAAGAAACTACATTTGATTACAAGATTACAAGAATCAATTTAATATTTTGTGTCACTAGGAGAAATAAAATTATGCATTAAGACCTAGACTAAATGACTTGTGTAGATGTAATTTTCTGCAGCGTACTGTGCTGCCTTGTCCCCCTGGGCTTTGGGCTACTGGGATCCACAGCACGTCAACAATATAAGCAGCTTGCCAGAATGTTAAACCATGTCCCTCGATGACTTTTCCTAGACCCACTTTCACTCCAAATCCATGTTGTGGGAGTTTGCCAGTCAAACAGGGATATGATCAGTGATATTAAAATAACAACATATGCTGTAGTGTTTTGTCCTTAAAACACCATATTACACTCCTTTCCACAAAAATCCAACATGAAATTGGTTTACCTTCCATCACAACCCTGGGTTAACTAAGCTAAACCTCCTATTACCACAGCTGCCTTCATTTGATAGCATGCCTTGACATGCCCGTTCCCATGGAAACAAACTCAGAGCCACCATGTGCTTGACTCAGGGGGGAGGTGAAATGGCTTGCCATCAATTTGCGGCCTTTTTCTGAGAACACCGCTGGCCCTCCCTGTGCCAATGTGTTTGCCCCTGCCTTTAACTCGGTGTTCCTATTCAGGGGTTTGCAAACGCTCTCATCTGATAGACAAATGACACCACGGACCATTGGATACTGATATTTTGTCTCAAGGATCCCGTCTGAGAAGAAGTTTGCTGTTAATATATTTCTCTGCAGGATTACATTATTGTAGACAAGGGAGTGAAACTGGGGTGTTAAAGAAAAGGGCTTGAGACAAAAGAAAGAAGTTACAGATGAAGAGCCCGGTCACATCAGAAACTGACAAAGTAAAATTTGTTCGTGCGTCCTCGCATAATATACTACATGACCAAAACTATATGGACAGCCAAACAAAGCACCCATATGTAATTGTTGAACATCTTATTCTTAAACCATGGGCATTAATCTGCAGCTATAACAGCTGCCACTCTTCTAGGAAGGCTTTCCACAAGATGTTGGAACCTTCTTGCAGGGATTTGCTCCCATTCAGCCACAAGAGACTCAGTGGGGTAGGCCACTGATGTTGGCCGATAAGGCCACGCTCGCAGTCAGCGTTACAGTTTATCCAAAAGGGCCAGTCAAGTTCTTCCACTCAAAGAAACATTTCTTTAGAGAACCTCTGTTGGTGCACAGGGACATGCACACTAAGAAAAGAAAATGTTGAGAAGATTTCAATGCAACAAACGTAAATACAGAGTGAAAACCACAGATCACTTTTGTTGAACCAAGAGACTAGCTTGATTTGTAGTCACAATTTCAATTTTTACTTTAAATCCTGATATTTTAGGTTTCTAAGGCCTAACAACTTGTAATTGTTATCTATGCCAAAGAATGGCATTTTCACAGTGCATGTTACAGGACAGGGCCATCTCAAAACTGTTGCCACCAAGTGTAAGCACACTACTGCCTGAAATATCACAGTGTGCTATAGAATTACTTGTCATTGGTAACTGACAACGTTGTAGAAAACACACCTGCAACTTCAGTACTCAACTTATAATTTGAGTCTGTGAACCCAATCTGCGCCTGGGATTTGTGTTTTTGTCCACCTTACACATTTGTCTCTTTCTGCTCTCAAAATAGGAGGAAATTACAATTTAACCGCACTCCGTACTTATGCAAACTCAATTTCCAGAAAAACAGCTTTTCCTAATTTCTGCTGTCCAAGCACGTAACACACACACCCTCTGTCACCCACACTGTTTATCAAACAGGTGTATGGATCTGTTCTGACAGCTGACATTAACACAACCACTGACCCTAAGAGTTTTCTACCTCTCATGCATTTCTATTTGATGACCTGTGTCTCCTTTTTCTTTTTTTTTTCTCCATCTCTACAGCCATGTCCATCAATAGTACTGACTTTTTAAAATCTGTTTTATAACCAACTGATGTGGAAAACAACACAAAGCATTATGAGGGAATTTTGGTCATGCATTCTGTTATGTTCTAAGATTCAGTTTGAGTTCAAACTCATCTGCCCCCCTCGAAAGAAGAAATAAGATATCTTCAGACATAAGCTGCATAACAATTTATTTCACTAATAAATGGTAGACACTGCACTGGACCCAAAAGGGATCCAGTATTGGAAAAAATGTGGATCTTTAAACCAATTCACACCCAGCCTCCATTACTACGGATCAAAGCATAGCAGAACTTGCGAGTCCTAATGTTATATTGGTTAGGATTTTATTTTTTCCCATCACAAACACAGGGGTGAATCGGCTCTTGATAGTGAAATGTTAATACATTGAAGTCAGCGTGTTGTGCTGCTGCTTTTATAAAAGGTTGTTTTGAATGATGCCAATTGTCCATAAAGCACGCAATGCATGGTGTGGCCATTAATATTTCATCTGCTGTCAACTGCATGAGAAACTCTTTCATGACAGACAACAATGCAGAAGCCAAAACTAAGAGAATTTACTCACATTTGTGTAAAAGCTGTAATTTGTATTGAAGATCTAGGCCGGTAAGGCGTATCTGCTGTACACTATGTGTGTATGTGTTGCATGCCAAAGGGTCAGAAACTCCAGCATGCCATCTAGCTAGAGGCTAATAGTATATGCATGAGTCAGTGAACCCACTCAATGAAACACTGCGAGTAAATCCCGTGAGCATTTTTGACACCATAAAACTCAGCGTATTGTGACAGAAGACTGACATGTGTGAAAAGAGCCGGCCGCCAGGTCATGCTGAAAATAGCACACTTAGCACCAGCACGAAAATAATGGAACACATCTGTGTATGTGTGTGTGTTGTTTTGGCCAACCCACATCCCTGTTAGTTTTCATTGCCATAGTAGTGCCATTAGACTGTCATATTGACATTATGCTGTGATAACAATGTGGGTTTGTCCTTAATTACAGAAACTGATGTGACACAGCCTTTCTAGCTTCATTACAGCAAGGAAATGGTAAAAATGTCCTTTTTTCACAGCAGACCAACTGAGCAAGAAATTATATTTAATTTATTTGTATTTACTGCTAAAACACTTAACACTTAGTAATAGGTAGTCATTTCTCCACCACAAAATCCACTTACTTTTATTTCGTTAATTATTGAGGTATTATTAGTCATTCATGTATTACTCATTTTTTAGTCACAGAGTTGAAAAATATTTCTTTTCCCACAGAAATTTGGATAAGAAGACTAGCACCAAGACAAGCATGAAGATTGCACACAAATCACCTAAAACAACAACATTACAGTTAAAGAATCTACTTCAAAATGCAGTAGTGCAGACTTGTGTGTATTACATCGCAGCGGTTGTTGCATGCCAATGGCCTTGCATGTTGTGGCTAACAGGCCATGCATGAGTGAATGAGCTGTTGTGTTGTGGCTTTTAGAGACAGCCTTTAACAGCAGGCTCTTTAAGCTTAGGTCAGCCTGAATAATTGTTCACGATACAGTATACGGTATCTCCTTCTTTCCCTGTCTGAGGCTGAATTTCTATCCGGGTATGTTTTTTTTAGTCGAGTGACACATAGCAATTAATGCATTTATCAAGTAAATGAGGACAGAATATAATTTGTAAGTGAAATATTGGCCACTGTGACCTTTATGGCTCCATTTTAAGACTGCTGTAGTTTATTTTCCATCATTTCTTTGTTTTTCATGTTGAAATAGCATTTCATATGGCCAACATTTTCAGACAATTAAGAAATATAGCATATTGCCATACCAACCATGCAAAAGACTTTTTTCTCCATCTGGTAGATTAGATTTCTCTCATGTTGCTCCAGTCTCCATATTTAGTTGTTTCAGTCCAGCTGATGCAAACACATCTGATCCACACTTTTAGTACATTTCACTGTCTGCCCAACTTTGCTGAAGAGCTAGACGGTAACAGATGGTAGGAGTCAGAGCACATCACTCTTACAGAAAGTTGACACCGCACCCCTTGTCAGCCATATTGGAGACGCCACAGCTCTGTCGCTTTCACTTCACCATCGTAACAGAATCCCAGTTAAATGCTGTGCTGACGTGCTGGAAAATGCTGTGCTTTCTACAGTATATGATTGATTTTCTGTTTAGACAATGTTAGCTTGTTAGCTAGCTAGCCGTGTACCTTTTCAGCTAACCATCATACACATTTGCTTAGAACAAGAGCAATCAGTCACATGGTTGGCTACCACTTGGCTACACGCTTGGCTACCTTGCATTATTAGCTAGCTGGTTGTTAGACAGCTAATAGCTTGACAAAAATAAGCCACGAAGCCTAATCCTAAACTACGTTGAAGAATTGACGTGGTTGCCTTCATGTGTGGAGCCCCACTCCCTCCAATGAACAACAAGCTAACAGGTGAGTTCAGATTTGTTGTTGTAGTAACGTCACTGTATGGCAGTTAAATGTTTAAAAGGCAGCAAACAGCCTCACCTTCATCCATGATTATTCTATTTATAATATAGAATCCAAACTGCTTCAAAAAATACTTAGAGGGTTTGGTGTCATGATTTTCTGTTCAGCACAGCTTGCTAGTTTCCTCCGTTTTGCATTAGCAAACACAACTATTGCATCGTGTACTGAGGACAAGACAGTGCATTTTACAAATGCCTGTTGCATTTTACACTGTGATCATTACAGATTGAATATTAAAGCAATAAGCCCCAAGAGGCCGTGGTTTACTGTGATTTTAGAACAGCTAAGAGGCGTTGTTAGGCATGACGTGGAGCAGAGAAGATTGGGATGATTATTAACATTAATTGTGCAATTGCTGAAGTATTGTTCAATTATGTTAGCACTCCTCTTTGCTGGTACAGGGGTGTGTGACTCTGGACAGGTGTGTTTTAATTGCGCGGTGCCAGAAGCAAGGATATTGCTCCAGCATCTTCTCTCGCCAGTAAGATTGCAGGGACAATCCCCATTTATGCCCCGTCACTGACAGGATTTCTCTTGCCTCTAGGCCAAGATTTGGCAAGATTTTTGTACATGTGCTTCGTAAGCAGTGGTTGGTATAGGCTAGAATGTCTCGGTGCCGGCTGCTTTACAAATCCATGGCGTCAAGGAGTCAAGGAAGCGAACAGACCACATAGTCTGTTTAACGGTCCCGGCTTCGTTTCTTGACTTTTCCGGCTCTTCAGTCCCTCTCTCATTAATTTCAGCGTGCCTCCTTTCTTTTTTTATCTTCCTCCTCTATCCTGTCCATCTCTTTCAACCACTCATCTACGCTAAGCCCTCCCAGTAAACCAAAGATTCACAACAAAATCTGACAATTTGAAACAATATGTTTGGCGCAGTAATACTGATGTAATGCAGTCACAGTGTTTATAGAGTATTTTACAATGGCTTTGAACGCGGCTCAGCCAATTATAATCAAGGACCGGAACTATCCGTTTTATAATTAACTTTTTCCCATGTTCAATCAGTAGTACAAATTCATAATAAAAATCAACAGCCCTGCAGGACTAGTAATAAAAAGACAAAACCTCAAACAAATACAAACCACACTAGGTACACACTAACCACCTTTTCCTTTTTTGTATTACTCAAATGACCACGCTGGCTTGGATATATGTAGAAATTGTTTGAGCATTTAATTCAGCCTTCATTTCTTCCTCGTACACACAACGACACACAGTCTCAGACCCTCCTATCTCCTCTAATGGAACTATCCTGGCTGTGGTCTGTTGCAGTGTGTGGCCGTCTCCCCATTGATAGCCTACTGAGATCAATGACATCACTGTTAGACTGACTCAAGAGACCTTGATATGATGCATGGGCCTCTCGGCGTGTGTGTGTGTGCATGCGTGTGTGTGTGTGTGTGTGTGTGTGTGTGTGTGTGTGTGTGTGTGTGCGTGTGGGTCCATGCAGAGGCTAATTCATAATGATGACAGGAAATATTCCATCATATCTTCACACTCAGTCATCTTTACCAAACAGCAGGGAGGAGAGAGAGGAGCCGAGGGAAAGAGACGGGAGAGAGGCAGAGTGGTGGTAGATTGAAGCAGATGAAGGTAGAACGAGACAAAGACGGACAGGGATGGAAAGAGGAAGATGAAGCACAGGTGGAGGGATGAGATGGGCATGCTAATTCAACTCTATCACAACTGTGTCTTGAGGAATAATGAGCACATTTATAATGTGCCAGTCATCTTACACCAACAATTACAGTGCATTTATTATTTGTCATTTCTCCCAGTTTGTTAAGACATATCAGGCCAATAGTGGTCGTCTATTAAAATCTGGTGTTTGCCTGAAAGTAAGCATATACTGTATGGCTGGCATGTAGTTTGTTTGATTATTTATATGGTAAATATGTACTGCAGTTTGTTTAATTTAATATGATGAAGTTTTGATTAACCTTTTCAATGGAGACACAATATATTAATTAGTGAGCTTTAGAGGTGTTGGTTAGCATATTTTTGACTTTTGGACAGAGCTGGGCTCACTGTTTCCCCCTGCTTCCAGTCTTTGTGCTAAGCTAAGATAATCACCTCCAGGGTCTAGCTCCATACTGTAGTTCATGCACAAACATAAGCGTGATATTAATCTTCTCACCTAAAGAAAGCAAATTCATGTGTTTCCTAAAATGTTCCTTTAACTTACAACTAAAGATTGTGGCCATAAAGCAATATGTAACATATGATTCAGGGCTATATTTTAGTTTAAAATAACCATATATGGTATTGAAAGAATATTTCAGAGGATATATTTATTGTATAATTGATTAATACTATTGGCATATGGACCTACAAGATCATTTTAAAGGAAAAGGTGGGTAACTTGATAAGCAACTCATAGTTATTATAAGTAAGCAACCAATATGGTCAAAACGATGAAAATAATATTTTTATGCAGAAACAATTAGTTGATTATTTGATAAGTTAATACTCAGTTTTATATCAACGTAAATTGAATTTTTGTAATTGAACTTTGGGTTTTGGACTGTTTCTTGGACAACAGCAGTTTGAGTTAGTCACCTCGGGCTCTGACATTTTATTGACCAAATGATGAATGAAATAATCCAAAATATAATTGACTGTTCAGTCAAGAGTAAAAAGTGGTTGTTACTGGCAGTCCTATAATATTTGAGGAAATATGAAAAGCATTGCAGTCAAAACCTACCCTTTGCTCTGCCGCTGATGAGCCCACACGGTAATAGAGAAAGTTCTCAATTTAACATCCAATCTCAGCTCTAACTCTAATCTATGAACACAGGCGTTGGGTAATCATGAACAAATGAGATGGCAGAAACAAGCAGCAGAGATGAGGTTACTCCACAGGGTGGCTGCTCTCGCTCAGTGTGATGGACTCAAGAGCTCAGCAATTTGGGAGGATCGAGCCGCTGCTCCACCGCATTGAGAGGAGCTGGTGGGGGTGGTTCTGTGTTCCAGGTATGGCTGACTGAGAGGAGACCCCGGGGCTGGCCCAGGATATGCCGGAGGGGTTTCATCTCCCAGATCCACCTGGATACCCCCAGGAGGACATGGAGGATGCTGATAGGATGACTTTGGTTGCTGCTCTGCTTGCAGTTTTGACTTGAAGATGCTTGGATGGATAGGTGGATGATTGAACAAGTGAGATTTTATTTTTGGAAAAGCTTCAAGGGACATTTACTTTAACATAATGCCAGAAAAGTTTATGAGAAACCATAGACTGTAGTATATAAAGATGGACGACACGTCTCCACTTTCTCCTACTGCACAAAAATGAAGCCAAAATATCCCAGATACTGGCGCTGCCATCTTGCGCTGGTGACGTCATTTGGAGTCAGAGTCTGCACAGTAGTGATTGTATCGAGGTCCCGCCTATACACCCGCCCGAACAAATCGCGAGCACACTCAGAGTTGTCAATCATGACATCTCACCCCCTTTTTATAGCATCGAAAAACTAATTATAACCAAACTTATCAGAAAAATTAACACTTGAACAAACATCAGTGTGATAAGAACTACCTAAAATGACAGAAACCATCTTTGGGAAGAATTTATTTGACGTGTACTTTGATTTTTCAGTTTGGCCCATGTCCCATGGAGGGGGCGGGGTTTATGACCTATACTGCAGCCAGCCACCAGGGGGCGATCGAGATATTTTGGCTTCGCTTTTGGGGAGCTGTCATGTCATCCACTACTTTATACACAGTCTATGTGTGAAACTAAATACTGTAAGAGTGCAAACTGTTCTGCAGGTAAAACAGTAATCAACATGTTGAACACGATGTACCAACCCCTCAAAAGTAAGACATTTTCTGTGTGTGCAGTTTGGGGGAAAACAAACAAGATTAAATTTAAACATGCAACAGATGCTGCAAGTACAGGTCACACAGTGTATACTATCTCAACTGCTCTATCCTTTGGCCTTGAAATTGTCAGATTTGTTATGAATAGTACAAATCATTAGTTAGTAAGCCTTGAGCACTATCAGAAGTTGGTTTCATCCTCGTAAAACTTGCCTAGAATGAAAAACTGCTAGGATTTGGAAATGGCGAGTGGGTCTGCGGGAAAGTAAGAGTGTGACTTTGTAGTGAAGCTGATAATAGTATTGTTTATTCGCTAATTATCTACATCTCATATGGTCACAGCATGACAACCAATCACGTGTGCTCACTGTGATGTATACTGATATTGGCAGTGGTGTTTGTGTGAGAAATCACAGGGAGTTGGGGGGGGTGAAGTGTGTAATATTTATGTACTCCACATGTCTGTGTGTGTGTTGTGGTCGTACAAAGCACAAATGACCTTTTAGCTGCTTTAGTTCTGATAACTGTTTGTTTGAGGCACATTACATCCATTAAAACGTTTATCCTACTTATCCTGCTGGTAGTAATCATCTGTCCTGAATTCACAGCAGCTTAGGGAATGGTGCATGTGTGAGCGTCATGATAAGTACCTGCTGAAATGATTGGTAACTGTGTTTCTTCTGAGGTTTGGTTTGGTTCCTATACCCCCCCAAAAACACCTTATCTTGAAAGAAGGTTTAATTCCAGGCTGTGGATATTCCCATTAATGCTTTTCAATTATTTATTTATTTGTTCATTTATTTTGGTGGGCTCGGATACATAAAGTGTCAGATTTATTCAAAAATGCAAAGTTCTACTGCTCTTCATTCGCTGGATCATACATTAAGTAGTAGCTGTTTTTTTATAGTGAAGATAAATTAATCTTTTCTTTGAAGTTTGTTAAAGAATCCCACAAAAAAAATTTTAGATGACAACATAAGATGACACAGAAATTTGGAAAGGGACATTTTTTTCAATCTTGAGTTGAAGGTGTAATATTTTCAGTGGCATCTCTTCAGTGGCTCCAGCTGCTCCGCTGAGGACAAATTAAAGTGTATTTTAAGATCTGGTTATTTGTCTAGAGTACACTCGAATAAGCCGCGAGAGCCTCAGTAACATTAAGTTCTGCTACAGAATCAGCTTGGCAATAAATCAAAAGTTGGCGATCATCAAGAGCCCATGCTCATTTAACTTACATGAGATGTACACTATGAATTTATACTAATTAGATGTATTTCAGACAAAACTGATGAGTAAACTCTCTTAAAAAGATGTGTAAACTGAATTAATTTACACTACATCCCTGCTGCCGCTCATATTAGCTTCTGATCTGAGCTGCATCATGAGTTAACCTTTGAAAAACAATGTAATGTGTTCAAAGAAAGCCTGAACAACATTCAAACTCCATGTAAATAAGTCAATCCTGTGTGTTTAACTCTGATGGATATGCAGTGGACTGAATTATACACTCAAGAGGGTGAAGCAGGAAAATTCGCATTTAACCCAAAAGCAGCAAAAAAGTTTTTTGTATTCTTGTTAGGGTCAACCATGCGGTAATTCAAATTCAATCTTCTATATTGATATGATTTGTTTCAATTATGTGGTGTATTGATCGGATAACATGACAGGGGATTTGTCAAGATGTGACACCAACACACACACACACACACACACAAACAGAGTGTTATACAGCAGATGGGGATAATGTAAGCTCTCAGGAAGGTGTGATATCAGCTTCATCTCTCCTCCTGCTGTTGTTTCATTCCCACTTTACCTTCGCTTACAGGCTGTGTCATTAGCACTGCATCCAGAAATGCAGACCTTTTAATCATTTCAATGCACTGCGTTGATGCATTGAATGTGCCAACGCAGAGGGCTTCAGCAAAAAAACACAGGCTCATCCAGCAATAAAGCTCAACTTGGCTTTTTCCACAGTGCTTTTTCTTTCTGTATTCACATGCATTGCATTGACCAGAAAGAGCACATTCCTGGTAGATTACTTTGAAACATAAACAGAGTAGTTGTACTGTTTACCCCGATATCTGTGATGGAGGATAAAAGTATTGTCGCTGTAATACCTTTTATTATAAAGCGCAGTGTAGTATACTGGCATGTGATAAGCCTTGAAATTCAAAGACATATTACTCAAACAGAACTTCCTGGACCGTATTTACTTATAGCAACACATTTCCATCACATGTGTCCGCATAGGTCACCTGACCCATATTTACGTTTATTGTTAGGCGGCGACCTCTAGTGGCCATAGTAATTATGACAGGAGCAAAGGCGGAAGTCCGGTAAGGTAGTATAAGAGCGAGAATGTCCGCATAGGGAGGAGGCTGGGGTGGATCAAACAACACAGGACTTTCGCCCAGGAGACCACTGTTCATGTCCCATGTCAACCTTGACTTATTTGAACTTAAATACGTAAGTTAAGTTACTAATGTACTTATTTTAACCATGATCTTTTCCTAAACCTAACCAAACAGCGACTGTTTCACAACATTAACCACTTATTTATTATTGTTACCATGATGACGAAGGTCTGGCACACCTATTGTATTGTTTTGGGAGTCATTGGCAAACGACCTATTCTGTCGTTTTTGGAGTACTTGTTGGGTTTTTTAACGCAGTGATATGCTAGAAATTTGATGATTCAGGCACTTCTAAAGGGCTTGTTGGTGAACTGCTGTAGCTGGCGAGCTAATGGCTAACACGCTAACAAGCCAGGAACATGCTGGCGCTAGTCAGGCACAATCACTTTTCCCTGGTATTTTTTATTCTCAGGATTGTACAACATTTATTCAATTCATGGTTATTGAAGAGGGGTAAAACGCTCTCTGAGCTAGCTAGCTAGAGATAGTTACCTTGGTCGCTAACAGGGCAATAGTCAATTTCTACCATTGACTCCTGTCTCATAACTGCCTAAAAGCCATGTCTCTTTTGTGGAACAGTTTATACTGGAAAATATAAAAGTGGATGGAGTAACGCAACTAATAAGCTACAATGGATTCCTCCATTTTGGACTCTCCAGCACTCTGTTGCCTCCATGGATGTATTAAGAAAACTGGATACGGGGCAGTCATTCAGCCTTGCTGCCAATTCATCCTAGTAGCCACCTCCTTCATGGAACTATTTTTAGTGGACATTGTCAACGAGAGAAACACTAATGCGCAGTGAGCTGTACAACCTTGTAGCAAACATGGAAGCTAGCAAACATCTTTGGCTTATGCACTGGGTGAACACTTTTTATTTAAGTGAATGGGTGGCATCTTTGAGTCCGGTATTCAGTTCTTATAATGCATCCATAGTTACCCCAAAGGTCAGCACTTGGCAGGCTTGCTATTGGTCAACGGCATGAATTTGCATGTCACCAAAGTTTAACACCATGTGAAAGATTTCCCACCTCATGATTTAACTTGTTTTAGCAGCTGGGGGGGGGGGGGGTCAGCAGCCACAGACTCTGCTATCTCCAAAGCTTGTCAAGCATGCTGTCGGACACACAGGAGACATTTCACAGGTGAATAAACACTCAAACACACACAGAGGGAGGTTCCAGGAGAATGTCATGGGGTGAGAGAGAAAGGGAAATGGGTGAAAGAATTTCAGTCCTCATGTAAAAATCAACAAACGCTTTCTCCTCCCCTCTCCTTCTCTCTCAGTAATCGGCAGCATGTTGAGTTGAGAATCTCCAGGCAGTTCCTCACCAGTTCTGCATGGCTGCCTACCAATTGGAATACCATTACAGTCAAATTACACACACACACACACACACCCAGAAACAGAAACAGATATGCAGGTACACACAGCAATGTGAGTACATACACACAGCATGACAAACACGTCTGCAATGGCAGTAATGAAACAAATGCACGCACACAGGCATACGTGTGTGTGCTCCTATACACTCCTACACTCTAACAGACGGAGAGAGAGCTCATCATTTTCCATTCTCTCCCTCTCCCTCTCTGTTAGTGTCAACAGTCATGCTACAGCCGTCTCTCACTGTCATTCATTCTCTCTCTCATTCTGTCTTTTAATGTCACCAGCAACCACGCATCTTCTTTTTTTCCCCTCCACTCGGACAAGCTGCGGATGAGATGGGGTCGCCGTGATTTGTTTCAGCCGCCATCCTGCCAACGGAGTTGCTTTGATTTGTAAGGCGCTCTGACCCTCTTGCCCCGCAATAGAGCGCGTTTGATTTGTGACCCGCTCTGTCCCTCTGTCTCGCCGCCGCTGTGCGTTTTTGATTTGTGGCGCTCTCTGGCCCTCCTGCTCCGCACCGCGTCGAGAGGAGGGGACGGACATAAACGTGGCTCGGTGTCCTGTAGTAACTAAGCCTTTTTTTTAACTCCATTTCTTTTCCTCTAGGTCAAAGATGAGTTCTTCACGCAAGATTGGAATCAAACTAAACATACCTTAAGATAATTAAATGACTACAACCCTGCCTTCTGTCTGTCTGTGTACCTTCCTGATCCAAACCATTTGCATATTGCATTCCAACAGCTGACATTTGGATGACAAACTAACATTGTTTGCCGTCGCACTCCAGTCCATGAATTAGATTTACTCTGCTTATAAAAGACAATGGCTGCTAAATGCCATTCCTCTTTGTGGCTGAGGGTGTGTGTATGTGTATGCACGCAGCCTGGTTATTGTCCATAACAGCGTCTTTCTATCTCCCGTATGTCTCTGCGAGAAAATGAAAACGCCAATCTCTTGTCGTCTTTTCTCCAATTTTCCTCCCACCCTCTCCATCCCTCTCTCCGTCTCCCTTTTTGCAGTAAACACGCAGACTTGTGTGCATTTATACGCAGACTGCTAATACTTGTGCTTATTTACCAACCGCACTTATTCACTGTGACCTTTAAAGGGAGAGAGAGAGATGATCTAATGAGGAGGACAGGGTGGCAGCTCAGAGATGGAGGGAGAAGATGAAGAGGGTGAGAGGAGATGGTATGATTTCAGTCTTGTGTGCGTGTGCGTGTGTGTGTGTGAGTGTGTTATTAGGCATATTTTCACTCGCTGACATTTAGCTGCCAAACACCTACTGTCCTTTTCTATTTAACTCCGCCTGCTTAAGAGAAAGAGAAAACAATCTACTAATATCTCACTCCTGGAGCTGGTTTACTGACAAATCCACTGACTGGCAAGGTAATTGTCTGGCTGTTTTTACTTTTCCTTAATATCAGCAAGTTTCCTTAGTATCGGCAAGTTAACATCATGCTGTGTCAATATGGCTGACTGAATGCTTGCTATTCTAAACTGAACATCTATTTAGGGTGACTGAGAAATGTAATGTGACCGACTGCTAAACTCATGGAGAGAAACATATACTGTATATATCTGTGAGGCCTATACGTCACTTACTGAGATGCTGACTGTTTAGCGGCTCACTAACTGTCTGACTGACTAGTCTCTTTATAGTAGTGTTTTGTTAAAGAGTAAGATCTTTTTTGTTTAACCAGAAACAGAAAGTCTCGCTCGCTCTCGAGTTGTTGCAGGACGACGAAAGGATCTTACTCTTTAACAGTCTGTCTCTGTAGGGATCCTTTCCACAATGTTGTCAGACACTTAGAATAACAGTCTGAGCCTGTCAGTGGCAAAAACAAGCACTTTTAGTGGACGGACTTTTCACAGGCGCAATTGCCCCAGAGGATTACGTTGCAGCCTGTTCGCAGATGCTGGCGGAGGCGATCTACTGGACCAATTCCAAAACTTTTGCTAAGTATTAGTCATTTAGACCCCAAAATCTGTGAAAATAGGGCCCAGGTTTAAAAATACTGGAGTTTCCCTTTAAGGAGATGTTGTCTGCATCACAATTACAACATCATTATCAGTTTGGCAGCGTTCCAAAGAGCAGAATTATGCACAGCACAATATTTTTCAATATTTACAGTATGGGTCAACAAGTCAAGACTCCTCAGCTCGACTCATGTCAAGTCGAGACATCAGGAACTCAAGCCTTAAGTAATCTCAATGCTAAGATGCAAGTAGACACAAATCTGCCATGGGCAGTGCAAATTGTGGCAAAAATGCTCTCATGTGACTTGAAAATGGTAAACTTTAATGTTGTTAAATGTGCTCTTATTTCAAGGTTATATGGCTCAACTTCCTGAATGTGTAGCGACAAGAGAAAAAAGGAGACCGACTGGAGAAAAATAACACAAAAACCGAGAGTGACAAGGTCATTCTGAGGCTGACGTACCTCGTAAACATACATACAGCCACTCATATTCATGGTCAGTGTGAATGTTGCTAGCTAGCTCCAGCTTGCTATTGTCTGTACGGTTGGTACATTGTCTTTTTGGGTGAATAAACACAGGCAGCACAAACAGTCCAGCAGTTACTATGGCTGAAGTCTGAACGCATCTTAACATATTGGTCCGAAATCTCCAATCTCAGTTTGGTCGAGAACTTTTGACTGCGGAGGTTATAGTAAATGATTCACGTCATTTTCATTATCCTCAAACCATTCAGCCCTTTTTGTGCCCTGTACCTGCAACCGTTATGTTTCTCCACTCACTTATTCAGGGTTATCTTTTTATTTGTCATCCTTCTGTATGTGCTTTATATTTCAAGTGGCTAACCAGCACCAGTTGACTGTTCTGTTTGTCCATCTGCTCTGCTCATAATATAATAAACAACATCAGATGGTGTTTTTCTGTCAACTCCAGCACAAACACTCAACTTGACCTCCGCCTTACAGTAGAAAACACTTTAAATTCTGGATATTTTACGCCGTCCTGACAAATAATACCAGTCCTTTGTATTAAAATGTTGATGAATGATGACATTACTAAGTGTAAGTGTGCTGTAATCAGGACAGCAAGAGCTTTAAGTTACCGGTGGTTGCGAAAATAGCTTTTCCTAATTAGCATCTAGCATCGATCCTGCAGTGACACCAGTCCAGGATGTATATATATGTGTGTGTGTGTGTGTGTGTGTGTGTGTGTGTGTGTGACACCACAGAGAAAATTGCTGGACCCAATAAGGTCGCTTCATTCTAGAAGACAAGATGTCACACATATGCACACACACACACACACACACACACACACATACATATACACACAGGGATAATTAGCAGGTGTGACTAGAGGGCAGCAGGCAGGAAAAGGTAGAGGGAGAGAGAGAGAGAGATGGAGAGGTAATTGGTGCACCTGTCTGCGAGGGAAAAGACAGCTCTATCCAAACACACATACACACACACACACACACTGAAACACACAGGGACACATGTAGACAGAGACACTGACGTGCTTGCATTGACGTACACTGAAAACTCAACACATACTGACGCAAAGAGAGAGCGAGAGAGAGAGAGAGAGAAAATGTCCCCAGCACCTTTATTGAATAGTTCACAGCTTGGTAGCCAAATGTGACAGCCCAAAGCCAAATTTAGTTTTTTTCAAAATAGATTTTTGTCAGCCAGTGTTGCAAAATATTCAATACCTGGTTGACTTTGATTTAGTTTGGTCACACTGTAAGTCAAGAGCAAGAATACTTCTAAATCAGTTGCATGTTGGGCAACCTTAAACTGCATCGAGTAGCTGCAGGAAATCCAATCCAACTCTTTTCCTGACTTTATTCATAAAGTTGTTTATAGTTTTGAAGAGAATGAAAAGCCTCTTGAAAGAAAATTGCCATTGAACAATGAGAGTTCAATGGCAGAGTCTACAGCCATGCCAGCAGCTCTGTGAGGATGCGCTTCGGCACAACGCAAACGTCAGCATGCTAACATGCTCACAATGACAATTCTAACTTTCACCATTTCACTATAACGTCACTATGCATGCAGTCCTTTCTCTAGTTTACATTCCTACCTTTAGAGCTCTGTACAACTATCAAATAAAATAGATCAAATACAAAACATTGGCATTCTTGATGCACAATGGTTGTAGAATTGCTACATAAAAACAAGGCACATAAAGGGTGTTTACAAGCTATGAAATGCTATTTTATACAGTAGTCAGAAACTATTTTATTCCACTGGCTTCATTGTGAAAATTACAAGGTGGACTTCAGAGAACAATGTGTGCAGAAATGGCTTTATAGACATTGGTGGAATACAGTAGTGGGGTGCACACTATGACAAATTGATTGCATTGTTGGAGCAGGCACAGATGCTTAAAATTCATGACGTCTCTATGGCGCAGACAACACAAATTCCTTGACTTTCACCATTATTTAAAAAAATACCTGCAGGAGCCTAAATTCAATAGGAATAGCAGCAGCAATGATTTCAGCTTTATGAATGTAAGCATAACTAAAAGTGCCAAATGGATGTACATCATCATTTTCCAAAAAGCAGCTCATTGGAATAAATCTACAGACACCATCAAACACCACATACTGTATAGAGTATGTCAATCAAAACATGGATACTACTTTGTGCCTATAGGCTCAGAATGCACAGCACAGATAAACTGACATGGACATCAGAGGTGAAGCCACTGAAATACGGCAAATAACCATTGTGCTTATATGATGATGATACATAATTGGTGAACAACGGTATTACAATAAGACCCAGCAGCCCCTCTGCTCTCTCCTCTTCAGATATTTAATTTCTTTAAAACTGATGTAGCTACATGAGCAGGCAGCAAGTTACAGCTGAAGATAATTTCCACGTCTTCCATGTAGCTTGAGGAGGTGAAATATTAAGATGTGCTAATGTATACTGTGAAAGAAAGAAAGAAAGAAAGAAAGACAGAGATCATGGATGTGCAGCGAGAGGAGAAAAAGGTTAAACAAAGACAAAGTTTCCCTCCCACATTGTTATATGTGCACGTGTGCATGCGTGTACTGCATGTGTATTTGTGTGGGTGTGTGTTCACAGAATTGTTCTCGCTCCCAGTGTGAGGGTGATCTGGATCCTGGGCTTCTGCTAAAATCTGCCGGGCTACAGGCCAAGCATTGTGTTTCACAATCAGACACAATCAGACATACACACATGCACACACACACACCTCAGAGGAATCTTCCATTGTCTTGTTGGACATGATCTGCTCTGACCACATGTGACCAAGTACACATGGTGCATGTGCATGTGTGTGAATGAACAAACACCTGTCTGCCAGTACCTCGGAGCATTGCATGTCACATCCACGTGCTCGTGTGTGTTCATTCACACATTGTGTGTGTGTGTGTGTGTGTGCATGTGATGGTGCCATCAGGTAGAAACTTGTTTAGAAGTGAGTGGGCGTCATCATTTCCATGCCGCTGATTGTTCAACGTCCAAGCATACACACACACATTCTCTGTACACCCAAGCACCCATATGCATCATAAATAAGCCGCCACGGAAGGCTTTGAATAGGCATCCAAGCACACACATACAAACACAGGCACACACAGATCCAAAAGTGTCTTTGTTTATGTTTTCACAGAAAAAGTTGGCTGCTGAAAACGTATAGAGCGTCAGCAGCGGAGTTGGCTGCTATTGTCAGTGCCGACAAACTCTGCAGTCTTTCATTCTTGGCTTGGAAAACTTGGAAAGGATCATTTTGTCACTTTTGTAACTTCAAGTCCAAACTCAACAGTGACTTTTGAAGCATTTCTTTGAGATATTAGTAACTTTTTGAAAACATTTTTGAACAATCCACTCATCCCTTCTTGGCTGTTGGATATGGTTGCTGTTTTTTGTAGATATAGAGCTCTTTTTGACAGGGTCCCTGTTAAGTTTACACCTTGAGACTTAAAGACAGGTCACATTGTGCGGCTGCTTTTATGTACATAGAGTGCATGCAAAATAAGGTAATTCATATATTCCTGTTTTTACTTAGCAGTACACTGGAAATTTTAATTTGGATTTAATTTAAACAAATGAGGCTGCAGTGGAGATGGATTGGTAGCCTCGTTCTCAAACCAGTGGTATTGTTCTTTCTTGTGTCTCTCAAAATTAAGACCACAGTTCTTTGCTTTCTGACACAATGTGTCCAAAGTGTTTGTACTATGGTCGATATTTTTCTCTTTGCCTTTGATGAAAATAATAATATTGCTGACTTCAGCATGCTAACATGCTCACAATGACAATGCTAGCATGCTAATGTTAATGTGTTGCTCTTTGTTGTTGTTTTTCCTTTTCTTTGCTTTTGTAATTGACCCGATGTGATTGTAAATGAGGGTCGCCCCTCAATGATCTCTCGAGTATAAATAAAGGTTGAATGAATGAATGAATCTTAGTTTAGCGTGTTAGCATGCTAACATAGCCTAGCACTAAACAATAAGCACAGCTGAGGCTGACGGGACTGTCATTAGTTTTCCAGGTATTTGGTCATAAACCAGAAATTGGTCATTTGAAATTTTCACCTGGTGCTGCTGTTAGATGACAAGTTATGGGATCCCCAACATTATTTACAATTTATGCGGTAGGGAACATAAATGTCTGTACCAAACTTTAAGGCAATCCATCCAGTAGAACTAAAAACCACAAATCAACCTCATGGTGGCACTAGTGGGAAAAGTCAGTGGATCACCAAAAACAGTAGGATCCATCCAATAGTTGTTGAGATATTTCAGCCTGGACCAAAATGGTTGACTGACCAACTGCCATAGCCATCCCTAGTAGCTCCTTTAAATTTTAACACTGTTGGCTGTGTGCACCCAACACCCAAACTTTAGAATCCTTTGAGCGCCATTGTTTCTTTGTGTATTTTTATAAACTGACCCAAATCTCATCTATTTTGCATGGTATGCTGCTTATGCCTGTCATTATGATGTTTTAATGTTCACATTAGCATCCACAAAGGAAAAAGTAGCTTCAACTGTTGCTTTATGCCTCAGAAAAGATTAGCAGTGTGGCTCTGTTACAGCATGCTGGGCAGATTAACTTCTCCCTTACTTTTTTTTCAGCTGCACATCCTCTTTCCCCTGATTGTTTTTTGGAACACATAATGATTTCTTTCCATAAATGTATAAATCTTATTACTTACATGTGCGTCTGCATTTCCATGAAATTACCATGACTGTACAGATGAAATTACATCACAACACTGGCAATATGACTGATTAACATGGATTTATATTTGACGTCTAATTATTCTTGGGAGAGAAGAAGTGCATACCTACTGTTAAACACATGTAAATACACGTTTAATTTACAGAAACACATGCATACACATGGGTTGTATGTGTGGAGAAGTTGAAGGCCAAAGGTTGCCTTGCTATGTGCTTATCAAATTGTGTGAATCACTCAAACATGCACATACACACTTTCATGCGTACCCCTTTAACAGACACACAAACACGCACACGCACTTCGAAAACTTTGAAGGATTACGATTCCTCCAGTAACAAATTAACATTGAGTGTGAATCTGGCAGTAGACAAATCATTCTGTCTATGTGTGTATGCGCGTGTGTGTACGCAGGCATTAGTGCTTTCATGCTACTGCGTGTGTGTGTGTGTGTGTATATGTGTGTGTGATCCATGCCAGAATATTGTGAAACAAAGACGTATTGTCTCCCCCCGAAATTTATATGCAGCCAATTCATCATGTATGGAGCTGTGTGTGTTAGTCCATTTGTGTGTGTGTGTATCTGCGTGAGGGACAAGCTGGTAGAATATGTTAAACTGCAGATGAATTAGGTTACCTCCACATGGACCATTTTGCCTCCCTAAGTGAAATAAAGTATGGATACAAATTGGCTGTGTGCACTTTGACCACACGTTTAGTCCATTGTGGTCTGGCAAGATTCATCAGGTATTTGCTTGAATTACAAGCATGAGACTAAAATGACTCAACAGGCAATTGAATCAGCCTCTAAGCAGAGACACTTTTTTTCACAAGCGTGGTGCTGCACTGCCATAATCTAAACCAGGGGTTCCCAAACTTTTTCAGCTCGAGACCCAACAGAGAAATTTGGTTTCTCCCCAGGACCCAAACTTACAAAAATACATCATGAATTGCCATAACATCTACATTTATAAACTACTGATAAAGAACATAACAAACCATGAATGCCTTGAATAAGACAGAGAGGTAGATGACAAGAGAGGATATTATCATTAAAAATCACTTGTCACCACAACATTAGTCATATACACACATACACATACGGAATTTCTTACATTTGTCCGGCATGGAAACTAACACACACACAGTAACAAGGTTAATACAAACATAACACGCACATTACTGACTCTTACACTGTCAAAACAATGTTGAATAAATGCACTTTGCTGCCTAATCCACATTAGGTACAAGCCCGCAAGTCGGAGACGGGGGGAGACATTCGCAGCTAGCAAGATAACGTCAGCAATCGCAGCTAACACTCAACATTACCTCAGTCAGAGAGAGCAAACACGTTTTCAGGTCCAGGCGCAAGGGGGCTGTGCATCTCAGATGAGATCTCACACAGCATTTGAGCTGAACAGACCAGCATATGAATTCACATATCATAGCCTTGTTATGCATTCTACTCTGCCAATTGGCGACCCAATAAAAATGACAGACAGATTTAAACCAATCCTCAGTCGCCTGATCTGTCCAGCTTCACACCAACTTCTACTCTCAGTATAGTTCTCAGTTTTCTTTTATTATATAGTTTTAGTTTTTAGCCTAGCTTAGGACACAGACTGATAGCAGGGGCAAATGACTAGTCTAGCTTTAACAAAAGTACTGACCAACACTTTACCTAAAGCATTAGCTTGTACATTAAAGTTATTTACTAACCAACTGCAACTTTAAGCAGCTTCTATGAAGTCCTGGACTGAACATATAAAACCTTTGATCCAAAGATTGTACTGTTTTTCCTTTGCTTAATTAAAAAAAGATAAGGTTTCCTAGTTTTGTTAGTTAATTTTGTTAGCCACAGCCTGTTAATGTTACCACGTTAGCATTGTTAATGTTCTTAGCTTGTTTATTACCGTTAACACTGTTAGCCATTGTTGAAGTTGACCTTTGTTAGCGTTATTCTTTTTAGCTTGTAGCTTAAAGCTAATTTCCCCCTTGCATTATTCATGTGAATTTGACTGCTGGACTTTGCAGTTTGTGTTTGTGTTTCCCAAACAGCCAATGTATTGACTTTATAGACATTAGCTGTAGCTAGCTAACACACGAACTGACCTGTTTATGACATTCATAAAGCCCCGGGATGTGTTTTTTCTCCAAGTTCAAACATTTTCTATTAACGCGGACGTGTCTTTGCCTCAATTCGCACTGCTTATTCATACCCACACATCTTTACATTGACTTAATGCCACCTCTAAAATTCACTTCCCATTCAGTTTTTGTTGTTGTTGTTGTTGTTTTAGTGTTTTTATTTAGTGGTTTTGCTTGTTAACCATACTGTGTAAGAGCAGCCATTAGCACTGGCTTGCAGTTAGCTGTGTAAGTGTGTGGCTATCATCCACTGTGGACCTACATGAGTATACACTCAGTTATACACCCTATGCTGACTATATACTGTATGCAAGAGAGGTTTAAAATATACTCCTCACTGCTCTAATGGATCTGTAGAGGGGGAAACAGCTATAAGAGTACTTCACACTGATACCAGGCATGGATACATGGATACACACACACACACACACACACACAATGTTGAGATCACACTGGTGTAAACAGCTTCCACTTTTAACTCTGCGTCTGCCTGTCTGTCTCTGACTCTCCACTAGAAATACTGATAAGAATTGACATATACAACCTCTCTCTCTGTTAAACACATACACACACCTGCACAGTCATGGCTAAATAAACTAAGTAAATAGATTAAAGTTAACATGAAACAAAGGGGAAGATTGCAACGTAGTCTAGCTCGAATGGCAAGGAAGGTGGTAGGTAGGCAGACTCAGCAGACATTTTGCTTGCTTTGAGGTGAAGGTTTATTTACAGTGCTCTCCATAATACAGGAAAATCAGGAAAAAGAAAAAAACACAAGAAAAATAACTCAAAACTAACTCTTAACAAATCAAATCAAGGCCTGTGTTTACAGCAGCAAGACCTCACCTCTCCTCTCCTGGAGCAGCAACACAACTGAATATATATATGGTCTTCAATTAGCACCTAGAGTGCTGTGGCCAGTACCATAACCTTAATAAAATACGATCCCCTACCTTCTTGGACTCTTTTTATACGCTCAGTTACATTTCTAACAGGCATTATATCAAGTCAGTAGGCCTACACACTACTTCAACATATATCAAAGACAAATGAAATATTCCTTTCACCAAAAGAAAACCCCTCCATTTGGCTTGGCCCCGTGATGTCAGCTATGACATCACCAACATCATAAAAATCACGAACTGCTGGGCGGCGCCTTCCCAAACAATAAACCTGCATGAGTCTGAACAAAGGAACAAACAACGGTGAGTGTGAACAAAGGAACAAACAATTAAACAATGTTCAAACCTGCAACATAATAAAGATAGCTGACACTAACCTGTGGCTGTGTGTTTGCTTTAATTTACTCGTGCTTAGATTTAAACTGTAACCTACTGCTAACACAAACAAACCCGGGATAGTAAGTGCTGCAATGATACAATAGCAATGGTAAATTATAGCAAAATGAACACCTGTAGAAACTAATATATGTAATGTGTAAAATGAACATGGAATGGGACAAGTGGTGAGTGACGGAGTTCTCACCCACTTTGTCACAAAGATCTTTGAAATCAAATTAACAACTTAAAATAATTACTAAAACTTTTTGGAGCCTTAAATAATATGCATATTAGCTTGTGTACAATCTTTCACACCATATCTTTATTTTACATTTTATATGGAAACATTGTTTTCTATGTCACTGCATTAATACAAAGTATTGGAGAATTCTCTTTCTGGATTTTTAGTCACTCGAAATACATCTCTGTACCTTCAAATTGACAATTATGTTTTGACTAAAAATATCATTGCAATTTCATTTTGCTAATAAAGCTCAACAGCCTCAATGCCCTCAGAATTGGTGAGTACCCTAGTTTGAAGTTCCTTGCAATTTTCAATTATAACATTGAACACACACACATCTGGCATAAAAATGGACCTGGAAAATTATTTTCCATCAGCACACTCATCTTACGAGGTCCACTGAGAGAAACAATGTTTAATTTGGCAGAGCTGGCCTCGTATGAAGACCACGATAAGTTGAAGAGGGATCTACTGGTACAGTTATTAATGGCCTCAGCCTGAATATGAATTTAAATGGTTATACTAATTTAAACTATAACAGAGATATTTGAAGATGATATATTTCTGAAATATTTGTAGCAATTTTCATTAAAGGTCATTCTACCTGCTTACTACTATTTCCTGCTTTAAAAAAAGGGCTCTTTATATGTCATTACTTTTGTAACATGGGAGAATTGTACTGCAATTGGCTTACCATTATCAGTTTTAGATAAAATGTTGAAATTGTATTAATGAGTAAATTGTTATAACACAAACACAGAGATGTCACATTGGGTAAAATTAATTCTCATAGTATGTTTTCTCATACTAACAGCTTGTATATTGTAGCAAACGAAGGTTTTGTCATTAAAACAAGAAGCTTTTATTGTGACAGTTTTTACACATTTTTAAAGCTGCACTATATCAATATTTTTATATCAATAATGGATTCAATGACTATGTTTATGTGACGGGAGTGCTAGTACTGACGAATTACCACCAGACCCTGCAGTTCCCCTCAGCTCTACAGAGCATTTTAGCATCTTTTAGCTCATTGTTTTGGTTTTGCAGCCTACAACTTTAATGTTTTGGTTCAGTCTCACCGCTCTCATCAACAATGTTTCCAGCCGCAGCAGGCAGCTGTTTTCAGTCAAAAAGCTCCGACATACCCACTGTAAGCTAGCTGCTCAGCACCTAAGAGCAGACAAAGTTAGCAACTAGAGAATAGTGAGAATAGTGGAGCATTTAGCAGCTAAAGAGTGAATATTGGACTTACAATCATCAGCTGGACACAAACAGACAAAAACTAACAAGACTCCAGGCAATAATAATAATTTACAGGCACCAATGTATGCAGTATAGTACTAGCAACGCTGCTTTTAACACTCATTGTTCTAAATAAAAAAATAGTCTATGTTGACAGTGACGAACACATCAACAAAATTAACAGAGCACTGAGAGCAAAACTGAGCTCCTTTAAATGTAAAAATGCTGCCATGTTGCCACTCATTGAAATATTGCTTTTTTTCCCCAGCCTTTTGGCGCTGATTTCTCCTCCTTCACTTGCTGCTACACACCACCTCCCTTATCATCTGTGTCTGCTGGCCTCTTAACTCCAACAATATGTGGCCACAATCTGCTTCCAGTTTGACAGTCTCATGTAGCCTCAGGGGTACACAAGCTAAACTGACATAGTGGGCGGTGAGGCTGCCCTTTTGAATGTTTCCCTTAGTAATGACATTTCATATCAAAATAACTCCTGGGTTTAATTACGGGTCCCGGGAGTGATTGTGGTGGAGATGAATAAGTAAAGCTGTGGGAGCTTTGTTAACTGGTGCTAACTGGTGATTTTTACCTCATCGTGAAGATAGCAAGTTTATGTATTATACAAGATACAGGTCCTGCATAATAAATAGTTTTATTCTGTCTGAATTAAGCTTGTTTGTGTCAAATGGAGAGGTACACAATGGCAGATTGAACAAGTTTTGTAGTGGCCTTGTCTCTGTTCGATCTGTGACCTTACACTGTTGGCTATATTAATCACTAAGCCACTGTAAGATCTCAGCTGAGATCCTGTGGCTCCACCGGCCTCCACTGTTGTCTCTGCTCTGCTACCACTACCTGCATGCTCATATTAACATGAACTGTGACATTTAGAAACAAATCAGCCATGTATCTCTGGCTACTTTCCATAGTCATCAGCTGCTTTGGCTGCTACAATCTCAATCTTAGCAGTATATCTAAAATCAAAATCAATCACAAAAGCCAAGTTTCATTCAAATAGAGTGCTGTAGGAGTCCTAAAACCCAGAAATGAGTTAGCATTTTTGCACTTCCAGTTCCCTCGTCTCAAAGTCAGTGGGTTTCTTGAATGGGTTTTTGGTTAGTTGCCTGAAATAAGGTCTGTGGTTAACACAAGCTTAAGAGATTTTCACGCTTTGTTCTACGACATAAAATACGTCAGTAAATACCCCACTCGTAAATTTTGAGTGGCTAAATGAGACTACAGAGGTTGTCGGGGACATTAAACATCATCATGCCGAACACAGAAACTCTTCTACTCACTCGTCCACCTTCACAGCCTCGTTGTGTTTATACCCGCTCTCTTGCAAACTATTCTAACTCAAACTTTCCGAAAGGCTTTTGTAGTAGAGGTAAGCGCGCAAAATCAAACTACAAGTTGGAAGCTTAGCGGTGTGACGTTGAAGTCATGTGACCGTGGTGTAGTTCGCTTATAGCCTAACGTAACGCTATTTGTCACAGAGCTTATTTTCTGTAGAAGGAACCAGGGCGATGCTAACTTCATCACTGCATCACTCTATTGTCTGAACAATTTAACACATTTCCAGAAAAATCTACAAAAGAAAATGCAAATTAATGCGCATTTGCATCCACTACTGGTTTGCAAATATTAGGAGTTGGTGCATCAAGATAAACGGGTGCCATTAAACCATTGCAGAAGAAGAGGCGCAACAAGATGACGTAATTAAAAGAGTGCCAGTCATAGCTCAAACAATCAAAAACGATGTCGAAAATGTGAAAACGTTTCATGTATTAATTTGAGGACGGGTACAGCCTCCTCATCGCTCAACTCAGATGTGATGTTGTCGTCTGCTGCCATTTTCCGTCTCCCCAGTGGCGCGGAAGCTTCCGTGACATTTAAGTCACATGCTTCATGTATGTCATGATTCATTGGCTAACTCTGTTTCCATTGCATTTTGTTGTGTTTCTACCGATACACCACCTTAGCCAAGTGTAAAAACGTTTTTGCGATATTTTGAGGTTTTTTTCCCTGAATTTCCAGCGTTTCCACTTAGGGTTGTTTATGCGAAATAAAATTGAAAAAGTCATGAAAACATGAAAAATGGCTCTTTAACTGCATTGGACTTTATTCATGAAGCTCTACGTAACTACCCGATTTAGTGTAACAAAGTCAGATTGTTTACATCCCGTGGAAACAAATCATACTCTGTACGTTGTACACTAAATTACAACTGTGCAAGCCTAGCACACTGTGCTCCAGCTGGAATGAACCAAGCTTCCTGTCCAGAGAGGGGGGTTTCTGTTTACCAGACAGGATCAGATACAGAGAAAACAAACAGAAAAGGAATTTTAGTTTCCAAATTAATTATTACAGAAAGCATCGTGATAAAAACTTAATGCAAACTTTTTTAATGTTCTTTGTCTCTGCTTTCCTTTATCTCCATTTTTCTGATATAGATCTCACTTCATCTCCTTCTCTGTCTTTATCTCGCTCCCTCTCACTCACCTGAGGGAGGGACAAAATGTGACCTTAATATTTTCATCTCTTTTCCCTGCCCAAGATTTATGTGCCAAAATAACACCTCGCCGGGTGTCAAAATGACCTTAGGTTTTGCAGAGAATGTGTCTTTAAGTGGTTTGTGTGTGTGTGTGTGTGTGTGTGTGTGTGGGTGGGTGGGTGGGTGGGGGGGTGCGTGCACAATTTGCCACCAAAGGAACACCCACCACCTGAGGCTTTTTTTCTTTTTCTGTCACTCTCTCCCTTTCTTTCCATTTATTTCCCTCAATCAATGTCTTCACACCTTTCACTCCCTCTCTGCCTCTTTCCCTCTCTCGTTCTGGTTCTCTACTGCTTTCCACCGATTCTTCCCCTCCCAAACTTTGTCTTTTTGTCCCCCTCTCTGTCATTCATCTCCCTCAGCTGAAGTAATAGTCACAGCTTTCTATTTTTTGTCTCTCTCTCTCTCTCTCTCTCTCTTACCAGTAGGGGGTTAAACTCAGTTCACACTTTTCTGTGATGTCTGACTCTTATTTCCTTCTCATAGCTGGAGGCTGCATTTCAAAACACCGCCATGCTTTAGCGCCTCTGTGTGTGTGTGTGTGTGTGTGTGCGTGTGTGTGTGTGTGTATCAGCATATGAATGACACAAGCATGGTCTTTTGAGTAACATTGTGAAGCCATATATAAACTGTTAGTAGGTATGTGCGTGTCAGTTTGTAGCTTTGGATCCAAGTTTTTTCTTATTTCACTGTCAAGCATGCGTTCTCATGTACTCGTTGTCGTGTTTCTAGCATTCCGTGTGTGCACACTCGTCTTTTCGACACAGAACAAGATTGCTCTTTTAATGACTTCTTGTACCTGTGCGGCGACTCCAGCACACCAGCTCACTGTATTTCCTCCAGATCCTCGCGTAGACGGTTTCAATGTCTGAACCTCTTTTGATGCCGTAGTATGACATTTCATTTTAAAGCAACAAGCAACCTTGCTGCGCTCTGCTACCTCTGCTGCTTGAAAAAATGAAATCATAAAGGTAAGAAAAGTTATTAAAGCTCTACCTGTACAGCGTTGTTCTTCTTTTCCTGCCAAAACTGTGCTTTGATGTTACACTAATGTCGAGCGCCACTGAGAGTGAAATTGGAAACTGTAAGAGAAGATGATTGTGACAGCAGCCAGAATGATTAAATGATGATCTCTTTGAAGGAAAAAAAAAAAAAGGCGCACACATACCAAAGCATACTTTAAGACTAAACATCTCCTTAATGGAACAATCATTTTCCAAATCACCACCAAGACACCAAGAATAAATTAATTGTCTTTCTATGTCTATTGTGATTTTATCCATCACTTCCATATAGTTTCCTTGGAGCGAGCAGATACCATCCATCCAGGATTGCATCTAAAGGCATTGCTATACATGGCCATGGTGGTTCCTGCTTGGTTTTCACCCAGAGATGCTGTTGTGACTTCTTTTTCTTTCACATTTAGTCACTATACGCTGTAAAGTTCCAACACGCAGGTACTCACATTTGATGAGCTTGATGTTCTTTTTGTTGCAGCTTGTTCCATTCAAACAAAAACTCAAGTACAAAAAAGGAGCAAAATATATGGTTCTTGTCTCTAAAACACTTTCTTTACATTTGTTTCTTTATATATTCTACTTATTACTTTGTTTTGGTTGCTTGCGGTTGAGAACTATTGCTCAACGGCAGCACAAGCCGTTTGCTCCTATATTCCCTTTGCCAACCTTTCACCTATAGGTGGCATTGTTTTTCTTAAAAACAGAACAAAACTGGCTCTAACAGATGCTACAAGGAGATGTCAGTATTAATAAGAGATTCGTATGATTTTTGAATGGAAACCTCATCTCCTAGAAAGTATGTATGTATAAACTACTAATCTGCAACAAGAAATATGTTAAATGAGAAACCTAATCCCACTTGAATTACATTTTTATAACCATAAAAAATAAAATTGTTAATGAACAAATCTGCCAAGTTTCAAAATGTTGATACTGAATGTATCTGCAAGCCTTTGACTAAGCGTTTTTCCTACAACATCCACTCTTCTAATACAATGTTTGCTCGTAGCAACTAAAGCATGAATCCTTTTTTACAGTTGTGTTTAGGCACTCACAGCACGTGATTAAGGTAAGGGAAGGATCCGTCATCTCGGTTAAATATTAAAGTCAAAAGTGACTTCAAGCATGAGACAGGACGTGTTTAATTCACAAACATTTATTAACCAAAACCGCCATCTTTCCCTAGCCTTATGCTGCATTCACATGGAATCAGGCAGACAGACAACAGCTTCTGGACGGCACGGGAAAAACAAACAAGCAGTCCGATGGAATGGCAGGATGGCAAAACGAAACACGCATGACGATATGTTGCTTTGGTGATTTACAAAGAATGGAATAAAATATATTAAATAGAATTCTTTTGTGTATTATCTTATGCAATTATTCTAGTAATGCATGTAGCTATGAAATGCAGCTTTCTCAAACATGACGTTTTACATGAAAATGTGTCAGTGCTGTCTTGAACCTCACTGGAACAAAAAAAAAAACGAAACAAGATAGATTTTCAGGATTACAGAAACATCTTTAGAAGCTAGCCATTACAGCAGATAAAAAAAGAAGCTTTTGTTTGCAGAAAAGAAAACTGCTAGCAAAACACAGATATATGTGTATGCACATATATAGTATAAAGCCTATATGTAAGCCAATTCTTTTCCCCCATGCCCTGAAATGCACAAGTACAGTATACACACGAACACTAATCTCTTACACTCAATGAAAAAGGGATTTCAGCGTATATAGCCCATGTAATTCTTCTGGTAAATACAACAGGACATTATAATTAGAGAGGCAACATGCTGAGAGAAACCAGATAAATGCGCAGTACAATGCTTCATGTCGTAGAGCTGTCATGAGAGGAGAGAGAGAGAAAGAGAAACAGGGAGTCATGAGTGTAATTGAGCTGTCTGTCTATTGTGGCTTTACTATTATAATCAGTCTGCACTTATTTCCTTCCAGCTTACATCTGTTTCTCATATTCTCTCATCTTTATTTTTTCAGTCTTCTTTAATGCAGTTATGTTTGACGCTCCACACCTTTTTTTTGTACTTTATTTCATCGATGTTTCTTTCAGTTCTGCCTTCTTTTCATTGTTGCTCTTTTGTTCTTATGCCAGTGAAATATACTGTATTACATTTCTTACTTTGCATATCTTTATGTTAACGGCTATATGAATAAAGTCACTTTGTGTAATAGTGTCGGTTTCATCCAAGCTCATTTAACTCCAGCAGTGTATAACAGCCACAGTCTGATGATAATATCCTTCACCACAGTTCACACTCTGATGCTAATTGTTCTTTCTGACGTCATTTTGAATAGAGACGTGCAGATTTAATGGTTCTCCTGTGGTTTTTAATGTCATTATTGTGGTTGTGGGTTATTTGTGTGGTTGTTGTAGTTCTTCATGTTGTGTACAGTAGATGGCTGTAGTGGTTGTTTTGTTGTGATTGCCTGTTTTTGCTCCTTTGGTAATGTCTGTTGTAGATTTTTGTCTGTGGTTGTTTTATTTGATGTGCTGTTATGATTGCTTTAATTCTCGTGGTTGATTGTGTGTTGATGTTATTGATGTCGTCATGGTGTTTTTTATTGTGGCTCTTGTTGTTGGTTCGTTGAATCTTTGTGGTTGTGGTTATTTGTGTGCTTGTTGTGGTAGCTCTTGATGTTGTTTAGATGGCTGTATGCGTGTTGTTGTTGTAGTTGTTGTGGCTGTTGTTCTTGTTGCTAGGGTTATCCCTGTTGTAGTTAATTGCCGTTTTCATTTTATATGTTGTGTTTTTGTAGTACTTTAATTTTTGTGGTCAAAGTTAAAGAAGAATCAGATAAAGCACAATATTACTAACTTATTACTGCACTGTAACTGCACTACAGAGTAACTGTATTTCTGGACTTTTTAAATCTATTCTTAAAATGTAATTTAAGTCTATTTTAATTGTCCTTTTTATTGCATTTTTAAATGTCATTCTAATGCATTTGATTGCATTATGTAAAACACATAAATTGCCCCTATGGTTGAAAGGTGCTATACTAGAAAGCAAATAGGTGTATTTTCCAAAATGTCCTTTTAACTGAATCTCCACTTAGCAGCTTTTTCTGGGGCTTTCAACTGCATCTCACAGTCTTCCTCAGCAGATGGAGTTTGCACAGTTATCAGTGCCAATGAATAAATAAATGAACAATAAAATCAACTAAACAATTTGCCATCCGAGCAAACTCGATCAGCTGAGGAAGATGTATTTAAAAGCTCTGTAAAAAAACTAGTAAGGCAAGATTTCTTTTTAAATTTACTTATTTTTAGTCAAATTACCCTGATACTTTCATAATACTTTTAGAAAGTACTCAGTATTAGGTTTCGAGGCGGCATACTAGTAAACATATTTAGAACCACCCAAAGCATGCATGTATATGTGGCTACATCAGCATAGCATTAGCATGAGTAACTTGTTCCCTGGGCTTAGCCATTATAAAGTCAAACACTGCAGCTTATTAATTCAGTTAACCTCACTCACCCAAACTCTTAAACGCTCGTCCACGTCTTGTTAATGGTGTCAGTTTGTTATTGGTGTCCAATCAATGAAAATAAACCACAAAAGGCCTCAGCTGACAGCTAGCTGAATGAAAGTATCTACCAGTAATTATTTAACATAGAGAAACATTTTCCCTCCAAGTGTTTAATCCGTTTCTGTTGTATTTTTCTTTGTTGCTCTTTGTTTCTTTATATGGGGACTGAGTGAGTGTGTGTGTGTGTGTGTGTGTGTTTTATATTTGCACGCTGAGCAATATCTAAACCAACTCCAATTATGTGCATGTGCGTGTGTGTGTTAAATACCCTCTGAACAGCTATAGAGACTTGCTGACCAATTCCTCTGTGTTGCCATGGCGGGCTAATTAATCAGATTAATTGAATGCTGTTGATCAATAGCCAACGGGGTGTAGACATTAGTTAGTTAATATGTTTCCTATCAGCTGGACTTGAGGGTGTGCGCTTGTGTGGAGGTGTGTGTGTAGGGTGTGTGTGCTTTAATGTGAGCCAACAGTGGTTGAATTAAGGGGAGATTAGAAAAGACTTATTATTTTATCGAATCAGCATGGTAATGAATCACCCTAGAAAATATCAGCTCTGCCTTCTCCTTCAAGATAAAAGGTGGAGGATGAAATAGGAGGACAAAGATATTTCATCATTTGACCAGTTTTTCTTATCAGCCTACATGTTTTAAGTGTGTATCACCTAATTAGCATTTTAAAGGTGCTGCATGAAGCATTTTTAAACATAATTTTGTCATTGTCATGTTAATTATAATACCTATGGCTTTCATAAATAAATGAGGCCATGGTAAAGATGACTGGTGACACCTGGAGAACTGTTAAGGGTGTTTAATTTATCTTTGCCCTCAAAATAGTGAACATGTTGGATTTTTCCCCCTAAGTTTGTAACTCTTTCCACCATCCGAGACCACGCAAGACTCTGGAGACCCTCATAGTTTTAACTTTGTTTGTGCTTTGCATCACCTTCCTGTTTGGTGGCATAAGCCAAACCAAAGTTCCCACAAAATACAACAAAGAAAATTACAGCTGAGAGGCTTGCAAACAGATTTTTTTAGAGTAATCATTAGGGGTGTAAAGATAGGCTACACAAAAACCACCGTTCGGTATGTACTGTACTGTACTCGTACTTTAACAGTCCCAGCTTGTACTGAGAGTCATAGGATTCAAGGTAGAAACAGCTAATTTTCTATTGAAAGCTTGTAGAGTTTTATCTGTATGTTTAGCAGCTGAGGACTCCAGCAGGAATGAAAGGAGTCTAGCTTACTGTCAGTTACTGTGAAGAGGGGCCACAAGATGATACTAGAAAACAGTTGGAGAGGAGTTTGGCAGTAAAATAATGGGTGGTGGACAATGACCTTTCTAGTAGACACACACACACTCTTACACACTCAAACAACACTTGTACATTGTGTCTCCAGTATGGCAGGCTCCTGTGGCCAGGTCATAGAAACAGATTTATGTTCAAAACCACCGTACTGCACACAAACACAGACCTTCTCTCTCATGATTCTTTAAGACAACCGCATCAAATAACAACCAGGCTACATAAGGATGCTACATCATTCTAATTATGTGTGTTACTGTGTGTGTATATATGTTGAGCACACAAGTACTTAAACAGTATATGAGCGTTATCTAATATAGTATAGTATATGAGACATATATGAACCATTTTGCAGCTCTTGTGCCAAACAGCACCCTGGAGAGACAGTAACCGTCCATATTAAAGGAAATAAACAACATTATGGTGTGTTTTTACACTCATGGCCATAATTTTTAAGGCAAAAGAGAGGGAGGAGGTGGAAGGGGGCAAAGGATAAAATAATAAAGGATTTCTGTCAGTAACAGTAAGTGACATTTTAGTCACTCAAATGCAGTACAGTTCAAGTGAAGTGTGTTCATATTTTGCAGATTTTTGTTACTATATGATTTTGTTACTATTTGGACAAAATAGAAATAAAATATGTGTGCAGAAGTGCAACAAATATGTGCAAAATAATCTATATTTGCAAAAATAAACAATAAACGTAATAGCTGCATGCATGTAACCTCCAACCCTTCCACACACACACACACACACACACACACACTATTCTCTTAAAGGATAAGAGCTCCTTGAAAACTCAATTAGACTGGGGGGCAAAACCTACCACTCTGACACACTCACGTACATGGTGGCACTCACACTCACTCACACACACACACACACACACACACACACACACACACACACATGCACAAGCCAATGTTTTAGCTTCCTAACCTGCAGCTATTTCCAGCGTTAAATGGACTCTGAGGTTCCAGAAGAAAAAGCTTATACTATGGCATGTACCTAATTACACTGTTTTTGTGTGTGTGTGTGTGTGTGTATGCTTTTGATGGTACACAACACTACCCTCTCAACACACACACACACACACACACACACACACACACACACACACACACAGACATAAGGACCATGCATAGAGCCACTCATTCATTTTGCATACAGTTCTCTTGAAAATGTTTTTAGTTTGAGGCCCCTGTGGCTGTAAGCGTGTGAGTTTGTATATATGCAATCCTGTCTCTTAGAAGTTACATTTATATACAACTATTTATGAATTCAATTCAATTCAATTTTATTTATATAGCGCCAAATCATAACAGGAGTTATCTCAGGGCACTTTTCATATAGAGCAGGTCTATACCGTACTCCCAACAATTATAAATAAACTATTTGGTTTCCCAATTACAGTACGTTTCATAAGGAAATATGTTAAAGTGCTGGACTGTATGACACCAGAGGCCGGGTTCACATCTTGTGATGGTTTAGATGAAATAACCACATCATATGTTGTGCTTCAAGTCACTTTTGACTATCTTTCCCCGTCGTGATTGATTATTTCATCAGATACTTGGCCCTCGAGAGTTGATTTCTGGAACCAGTGACGAGGTGTAAATAATAACGATGGCTCTAATCCATTTAGTGTCCCGGTAAACCGACAAGTGTGACAGTGAGCTCAGCATGCACAATACCAGGACCCTGAAACTGGCTCACCTAAATGGAATTCAGTCATCATTAACGTTAGTAATTCCACCTGTGCTTTTCATGCAACAGCAAGCCTGGCTCTGACCAAAGGTCAAAAGTCCATCTTCCAACAACTAATGCTAAGCTAAGCTATCCGACTCCTGGCTCTAGCTCCATAGTGAGCGCATCGATATGGGAGTGGTATTAATCTTCTCATGTAACTCTCGGCAAGAAAGCAAATAAGCGTATTCCCCAAAATATCAGACTGTTCTTTTAAGTTCTGACGATGTATTAAAGCAGGATAAATCAGAAAGAATCTATTTATATATCTGAAATATTCTGCATTAAGGCTTTGCTTTATCAAAACCCAAAATAAAGAAAGAATGAAGAAAACTCAAGAGGTTCAATGAATCCATTTCCAGCGCCAACCTGCACTGTGACGTTATCACACACACACACACACACACACACAGGTTTGTGTTAATCCTTGATGAGAATAAAACTGTCAAATCAATTTGGACAAGCCACAGCCATTACAGTTCAAGAGAAACACGAAATAAAGGAATTAAGTGAGATGGAGTGTGTGTAGAGAGTGCGTATTGTTAACTGTGTGTCTGTGTGTATTTTAAGCCCCCCGTTCTGGTCCCTTCTATGGGTCACTAGTTATTAACCCCCAGACAGTCACCTTGACACACTCCGTCTGACACTCCGTCACACGCACACTCAGAAACAATGGCACACACACTCAGATACACACATATTTAGAAAGCGAACTGACCCATTCATATGCGCACACACTCTTACCTTCTATAAAAACTCAAATGCACACACACACACACACACACACACACATCTTTATCAGTCTGCTGTGACCCGGCCCTCCACATGAATTGGCATGAAGTGTTAATCCTAATATTGGATTATCAGACAGTCAGAGATTATCCCCTCATTTTAAGATTAGCAGCTTAGTCCATTTAAAGTGCCACTTAAAGGTTATCACATCACTGGCGACGGAAAGTTATTTTGTCTGTGAGGGCTTCTGTACGGTCCATTTCAATAGAACAAGACACACACACACACAGTGAGGACTGATTAAGAGCATAATTGAATCTAATTGGGAGAAATCATCTATTCATACATAAAGGTGAAGCGATGCTTAACCTGTGTGTGTTGCAAGAAGTCGGTGAAGTGTGAGAATCAGAGAAAGAAGGGAGGATTATCATTTCATTTTGTGTGTGTGTGTGTGTGTGTGTGTGTGTGTGTGTGTGTGTGTGTGTGTGTGTGTGTGTATAAAATGATTTGATGTGGTTCATGGTTTGTTTAGAGGAGATAATCTGCTAAAAGAGACAATAAGAGCTGACAATGGACTAAACTCAACAATGTGGCGGGCTGATTTTTGTGTAAGATCTATTGGGAATCAGTG